>CM055902.1:30013670-30321713 GCA_029582155.1 Panopea generosa | reverse complement strand
TTATTTAAAATAAAAAACATGACCATTTTATCATTTTGTTCAGAAAATAAAATTGTAAAATTTACTTGAAAATATAAAAGAAAAATGTACGTTAGATCTACCCTATACATTTGCAAGTCCAACCGCCTTATAAATATAAGAGTAATAATACAATCACGGTAAATATAATCAATCGAAGATAAACATATATATTGTATCTATAGTTTGCATTGTAGCTAGGCGCGCTCGCCATAGTCTGGTCTGTACATTTATGTCTTGGTTATTCACAAATAATTATCTCCATTGAATCTATGGTATGCATTGTAGCTAGGCGCGCTCGCCGTAGTCTGGTCTGTACATTTATGTCTTGGTTATTCACAAATAATTATCTCAATATATCTATATACAGTACAGAGAATTACCATTTTACAGGTGCTAAAACTTATAACTTAGCTAGCTTTCGACTTTACGCCTTGCTAGCTAAGGACATCTTGTTATAAGTTTTAGCACTGTAAAATGGTAATTCTCTCTACTGTATTTACTATTTCTACCATTTATGTATCCTTCGCGGACCCGGTGCTCCTGAAATGTGTGTGTGTGTGTGTGTGTGTTTTTTTTGTTTGTGTGTGTGTGTGTGTGTGTGTGTGTGTGTGTGTGTGTTGGTTTACCTAACCTTGCGAGGATTATGGTTGTCAAAGGGTTTTAAGAGGGCTTGATTGTAATAGCGAGGTATACCTCTGTAATTTTGTAGGTGTTACTGCATACAAAGTGAGGTATAGTTTATACAGGAAAAATCTCGGTAAGATAGGTATACCAGACTGTGTGCGTGTGCGTGTGTGCGTGTGTGCGTGCGTGCGTGTGTTTATTGCGTGCGTGCGTGCGTGCGTACCTGCGTGTGTGCTTTACAATAGTTCAATATGCATAATTATAATATTCATATAGCATTATGTAATACACAATTTAATAATGTTTCATATAAACTATTTTATATTTTATAAGCATTATATTTGCCAAATAAATGCATATTTACCTTTATCGTTGTTGTTGAAATTATTCAATATCACTGTTGTATACCAAAAAACAATTAGTTTCGAACAAGATAAATGTTTCATAGATAATCCGTATTGCGACTGAAAATGAAGACAGCTTCCGTTTTAGGTTAGAACAATTTTTAATGATCAATAGACACGAAGGAAGCAACGACAGTGACTGACGACGACGAGGTGTGACGGCGGACACAACATCCCTTGGTGCCTACCGCGTTTCGCTGCAGACACAGACAGGCTGGAGTTATTTTCGATATTCAACATGAAACTAGCCTTAGCTTTCCCTTCTCTGCCTAAAATATAGAATAATTCCGCATTTCAATGTACCGAAGACGAAAAACGAATATCAATCTTTCAGTTGCACAAAAAAGATTAAGGAATTAAATCATTCTAATTTGGAAACGAATTGACTATCATTTTGTGTGTGTTGAATACAAGGGGTATTCAATAAGTGTTGAAACTGGTCTTATAAAATAAGAATGAATGAATGAATTGTGTTTTACTGCACGTCGACACATAAATAGATCATTTTGTGCGCGCAAAGATTAATGAATGTGATGACAAAAATAATTATATTAAATAAATATGGTTAAAATTTATTAAAACTATTTACAAATAAATAAATGAAGTTATTTACAAATAAATAAATGAAAACATCAGTTAAATACAGGGAAATGAACGATATACTAAATCATTTAACCCGTCAACGGGTTTTAAACTTAACATGTTTAATCAGTTTAACCGCTTTTAAAAAGGCAAATACACTGGTAACATTAACTTTATTAAACTATCGACCCTGTAGTACTTTGCTCTCATTGGAGCAAAGTCAACACAGTAGATAAGTATATGCTTAACAGTAAGCGTTGCAAAATACGGCACACACTCTGGGACAGATTCACGCTTTAAATGATATGAATGGGTACAGCGGGTATGCCCTATTCTGCACCGAGCTAAAATTACTTCTTCTCGACGAATAACCCTATTGCTAGGATGCCATTCGCCAAGTTTTGGTTTGATATAATGTAACTTATTATGTATGGCAAGACCCCAAGAGGACTGCCATGAACTAAAAAATATACTTATTAATATTAGATTTAAAATCTGTAAAAGGTAGTTTAAAATATGAAATATTCAAGCTTAAGGCCGCTTTCGCAGCCTTATCAGCTTTATCATTTCCACTAATTCCTGTGTGACCAGGAAGCCAGCAGAGAACAATAGTATTTTCTTTACATAGTACATTGTATTTATTTAAAAGTTGAAGAACAAGAGGATTATCATCGTTCATGCCATCTATGTCTTGAAGAGATGAAAGTGAATCAGAAAATATAATAAACTGTTTTTAATCAGATTCATTAATATAGTTCAGTGCCAAATCAATGGCTTTAAGTTCAGCTGAAAAGATGGAGGCTCTGTTTGGTAAACGGCTCTTTGAGGTGTGCTGTCCTGTAACAGCAGCTACAGCCACGGTGTCTCCATCTTTAGAACCATCTGTATACATTTGACAATAATGATTGTAAGACGATTTGACTTCATTAAACTTTTTTTTAATTTTTTAATTTTTTTTATTCTCCAATACATGAGATATTGCAATATGCTTATATAGTTTCAATTAACAACATGTATAATATTTATATATTGCATGTAATTCCATAGCATATAAGTCATGGTCGACACCAAATTTATTGGTTTGGCAGAGGCCTTGATATTGTATCTATGGTTTGCATTGTAGCTATGCGCACTCGCCGTAGTCTGGTCTGTACATTTATGTCTTGGTTATTCACAAATAATTATCTCCATATATATATCATGCATTGTGAATGAGCATCTGAAAAGATCCCAAAAATCGTAAATTCCGTTGTTGTGAATTTAATTATCTCCCTTTATGAAATTAAATATATATGAATTCACTGTATCTATATGATCCAAAGGGTTTATAAATCTGTCCTGTATATAACATGTGAGTAGTCATGAATCCTTAACTGGATCCTACTCATATAAAGCTATCACTTCATGTATGTAAATTTGTCTACCCTGTCCAGATGTGTTGCATGTAATTCCATAGTATATAAGTCATGGTCGACACCAAATTTATTGGTTTGGCAGAGGCCTTGATATTGTATCTATGGTTTGCATTGTAGCTAGGCGCACTCACCGTAGTCTGGTCTGTACATTTATGTCTTGGTTATTCACAAATAATTATCTCCATATATATATATATATATATAAATAACAGATTATTTTTCTATAGAAAATATCTTATTTCAATTATATTATTTGAATAGTGGATAACATTGGATTTTACCATATGGTGCTATTAAGTCAGTGTCAATTTTGGAGGCAGTAAATCAATGTTTTGAGTATGTTTTTTTTCTTCATTAAACTTACTTTGGAAGATTCAGATTTTTTGTCTTTACAAAGTTCAAAAATGATTTTTGGCTTTTCCAATGACCATGGTGGTATTTGTGAGACTTTGTACTTAGCAATTAAATTAAGATCAATATTGGCTTCGGTGAGATTTGGTTTGATCCGGATTCCAAAAGTTCGAATAGCTTTAGGTTTTTTATCAAAGAGAGTTTCATAATTGGGGTCAAAAATAAGATTAAAAGCAGGATTAGATGGATATGAATGAAGTCTTAAATTAAATGATGGTGATTTGCCTCTGCATAAATACTGCCGGCTGGGGACGTACGAACGGCACCAAGGGCGAGTCGTAGTCCTTGGTTGTGTATAGGATCAAGCATCGCTAAGTAAGACTTGCGAGCTGATCCATATACAATAGAGCCGTAGTCTAATTTTGATCTGATTAGAGATCTGTAAAGTCTAAGTAAGACTTTACGATCTGCACCCCAATTAGTATTGGCAACAACTTTTAATAAATTTAGTGCTTTATTACACTTCGTCTTCAGATATTTAAGATGAAGAATAGATGTAAGTTTACGGTCAAAAATAAGACCTAAAAATTATTACCTTTATCATTAATGTCTTTACAACCCCATATGTAAATGTGGGCATTAAAATCCCCCAAATGCATAAAAGGTGATGGCAATTGTGCAATGAGTTTATCGAGATCCTTCGGATCAAGGGTTGTACTTGGTGGTAAATATAAAGAGCAAATTGTAATAACTCTATGCATTGTAACACTAACTGCAACTGCTTGCATATTAGTGTCTAATGCAATAGTGCTGTGCGGGACGTTTCTGTTGACAAGAATAGACACCAGTTGCTTTTTTACCTGTATCACAAATTGTATTATATAAAGGATACTGTTTAAAAGTAGTTTTATCATTTGACTTCAAAAGCGTTTCTTGAAGTCAAAATGCAATAGGGTTATGTTCATTTAAAAGTAGACTAATCTCATCATAATTCGGTTTTAAACC
Organism: Panopea generosa; assembly: GCA_029582155.1. Classification (NCBI taxonomy): domain Eukaryota; kingdom Metazoa; phylum Mollusca; class Bivalvia; order Adapedonta; family Hiatellidae; genus Panopea; species Panopea generosa. The sequence continues at coordinate 30,317,311 of CM055902.1, read as the reverse complement.
ACGACAATTCCATTGTATTATTTTATTTGAATTTGAATCGTTCATTAAGGTGAAAGTATAGGATCTATAGGGGCTTTCGTTTTTACTACCTTGGTGGAATCCGATGGTGCTTCATCCGTCTCCATATCAAGGTGTGAAAATTTATTGTGCAACCGTATAGAGTCGTCAGACTCTTCCGGTTGCCTCCCTGGAGCACACAATTTAGCAGCGGCCAGATTTATTTTTTCAGCCTTGCGCGGGGATCTCTTGGTAACAACAGAGTTCACAGAACACGGGCTCTTGCCACGACCAGAGCTCGCAGAAGACGAGCTCTTGGTATTACCAGAGCCCACAGAAGACGAGCTCTTGGCACTACCAAAGCTCGACGCTTTTGATTTTGACGTTTTCTGATCAGTTTCAGAAACCGTCTGTTGTTTATAAGATTAACTGGAATGCTTAGGTTTCAGAACAGGTTTAACAGTGGAGAACGTCTGAGACGTACCAGGAATGACAGAGTTATAAGGTTTCGGATTTTCAGTTAACCAGGTAATGTCTGTCTGAACTTCCATACATCTTGTTGATTTTTTCTCAATAATTCTACTTACATCAGTATATGATTTACCTGATGGAGTAGTTGGAGACTGGCTTTCAACAAGACGTCTGGCTTCAGGAAATGAAATCTTTTTTTCTAATTTAATTTTTTGAATTTCTCTTTCGTATTTCCATTTTGGACAGTATCGCGAGAAAGCCCCGTGGTTCCCACTGCAATTAACACAACGGGCGGGTTTTGAGCAAGACGAGAAGTCTGTGTGCCATTCTTCACCACATCGAGCACACACGGCATCTCGTCTTCATCTTTCTCGGCGATGTCCAAACTGCTGACAATTAAAGCACCGGAGTGGATTTGGGATGAATAGGTCAACAGGTAAAGACAGATATCCGATCTTTACTGTTTTAGGAAGACTTGGAGTATTAAAAGTTAAAATAAAGGTGTTTGTTTGTTTGGTATTGCCATCCTTCCTGGTAGTGATTCGAGTCACCTCTGAGACCCCCTGTGGTTTCAGGTTCACAGTCATCTCCTCAACAGTACAATGTTCCAGTTCCATGGAACGAATGACTCCTTTGGATGAATTGAGTGTGACGTGTGAACGAACCTCCACTGGTATAACTACAAATACTTTGCTTGAAAGCCAATTGTCTGAATGACATTTTTTTACACATTCAACAAGAATTGTATTTGATTTTAATTTTTCACCTCTCGCGGCTCACTAGCAATACCAAGTATTTGCTTGTGAATCGCAAAAGGCGAAAGTTTGGTAACGGGTCGAGATTCATCTGTAGATGCAATTATTAAAAATCGTGGCTAGTTCAATTGTATTAAATCGTCATCTGATTCAGTATCTGCCGAATCGCGCTGAGCACGCTTCAGAACAGACTGAGCAGGTAAAGGTCGATTAATAGTATTGCTTTGGTGTCTTTTTTTTTGGAAGCCTTAATGAGTTTGTGTTTGGTTCGTTGTCCACGTTTCTCACCCATCTCGGAGTCCAACAAGGGGACACATGCTGTGGATATCCGACAGACATGATGCCAAGAATACGTGAACAATATAATTCAGCAAAGTAACACATCAGATCCCGCATACCGCCCTTATAAATTAAGACTAAAGCTGATTTACAGCAAATGTCTTATGTAATCCTTCAAAGTATTCTCTTTTAACAGAAATGCACTTTTCCATCCGAGATATCAATGAAAGTTGCAGAGTAATCTGCCCTTGGTATACTCTGCAGGCACTGATACACAGCACTGCCAGGAGCGCTTCTTGTGTTGTAGCGACGCCCAGTTAGCATCTTTTTGAGTACAGGAACGAGAAATAAGGCACAGGGACTCAAGTCTGGTGTGTATGGAGGGTGTTGCAATTGTTTGACTTAATGGTCCCGCAGAAACTGTTGCACAATATAACTCTTGTGTGCAGATGCATTGTGATGGATAGGACAAATACCCCTCAAACCAGTTGGTGGGCGAAGGTTAAAGTAATATTTTCTCACTGATTTCTATACCCTATCTCTATAAAACTTTCCAGTAACAGACATGCCAGATGCACTGGGTATTTGTACAACAGGACCTTTTGAATTGAAGAAAATAGTGTATAGAACACATTTAGAACTTTGAGTTCGTTTTGGTATAATCGGTCTTTCTTGTCCTTTCCTTAGCAACTGTTTATCATTTAACCGTCTTTGAGGCTCGAAATAATAGATCCACGTTTCCCCACCTGTGAGGAGCTCAGTTAATCTTCTTTCATCAGCATGTTGTACACTTTCAAAAGATCTTTGCAACATTTCACCCGTTGGGCCTTTTGCTCTTTTGTCAGAAGGTGGAGTAAAAACCGTGCACATACCTTTAGTAATTGTAACTGTTTTGTCAGAATTTCATGAACACTTCCCCATGAAATAATCAATGATGCAGCCATCTGAGAAGTTGTATAGCGCGGGTCTTCGGCTACCGTGGCTTCTACAGCAGCAATGTTCCTAGAAGACAATGAAGTGTTGGGGCGTCCTACACTAGGTAGGTCTTTGATTTTAGATTCTCCTTTATTGAAAACGTTTACCCACCTATAAACAGTGGCTTTGGAAGGATAAGAATAACCATAAGCACCTTTAAATTCTTGCAGAATATGTTTATGTGGTATATTCAAAGAACTACAAGTCTTTAAGTAAGACCTAATATACTTCTTTTCTGCAGGTGTCAGTGTATACGAGTATGCTGTGTTTAAACGCTTATAACTTTGCAACTTTGAAATTTTCAGTGTATATTGTTATTTAAACGACCTACAAGTTCACGAAAACTTCGTGTGCATACCTGTAATTATTTCTACGGAAGTGCGTTCGTTTCAAAAACTTTTGAATACCCCTCGTATTAGTATGAAATTTATAATGTTTCAACTATAGCTTAGTTACGTTCCCAGTGCCAAACAAATAGTCCGTTAATATGTGAAGAATCTTAATACAAATATTCTTCAGAACATATCTTTTTGATAAAGTAGCCCGCTAGTTTATTGTTTTGACAAAGGTATTTGTATGTAGCAAATTCCAAAGGGAAAGTTCATCAATGTGTAGTAAAACATTTCCCACATATTTCCAGGAAGGCATAGGAACAGACAGATGAACAAAATTAACATTTTCGCAAGCTTTGGATTTGCAAATAGCGTTACCTGTTTTTTAAAAAATGGATCTGGAGGAAACACTTTTTAGCTTGCATACATGTTTATGAATGTATCAATATTTTATACACACGAGCAAGACATTTAAAGACGTCTCATTCATATTTTTTTGTATTTATTTAAAGTAAGCAATTTTTTTTTCTAGGAATCGTGCTCATGGACCTATGTTGTAGTAGGTTTATGTAATACAGAACTTGTAGCCTATAGTTACCAATTATGAAAATGTTAGTCTCAAATTCAATCTATATTGTATTTTTATAAATGTACCAATAGTAATGTGGTCGGTGGTTTACTTAAAAGAAGTGTCTCTAATAATGATTATTGTGATTACATAGTGTTTCTATGAAACAAAATACAAAGCCAGCGATAAATATGATTGCATGACGTAACTTATTTTTGAATCAATAAAAGCACCAGCTTTTGGTATTTTCTCGGTTTATAGTAGACCTTTACTTATATAAACTTGGAGGGAGATTTAATGCTGCATATGCTTACGTCATACTCTCGAAATGTTGCATTTTCTATTTTGTTAGGTATACCCACGGCGCGACATGATACAATGTATATACTTTCCGGAAAATAACATCTAATTTCGCACAGTGTTTGATCAAACAAGACGGTTGCTTTTAAAAAGCATCAAATGGTTAGGTCTTATGAAAGAGGTGGCAATACGAGTAAATGAAGGTTTGTATATCGAAGTCTGTACGGAATAGGCTTGTTTAATGGTGTAAGTTGCAATATTTCAGTGGAAAGGCATATTCGATTAAAGAAAGATACAAATAACCGCGTACAAGGTACTAGAAACATGGGTGATACCAAAAACCCGACCATGTTCCGGCTAACACGGCCAAGTTCCGGCAAATGTGGTATGCATAATAGTAACATTGGTGTTTAAATCACTAATCTCGATCATTATGCATTGTCATTTGCATATTTAAAAAAAAAGTCTTTGAAACTTACCTTATATATTTTCTAACATATTAATTGTTATCTTTTATAAAATTTACTACTTTAATCATATACATTAACCTATCTACATTAACTCAGCAGGAATTTGTCCAAAAAACAACGGCGATAGATAAGTTTTAAGACCTCAAAAAGGCATTATTATACTATTTTTCAATATTTTCTTATTAGATATGAAAAGAGCAATGCATAATGATTTCAAATGGTGCATTAAAACGCCACAATCAATTATTACACACACAAAACATTAACATTTTTCTTGTAGTCGGAAAGTGGTCGGGTCAGCCGGAACAGTTTGAATACCTGTCATTCATAGAGAGGCCCAAATGAAACAAGTGAAATTTACATTTTACTGTTTGTCAACCTCTGCATTACCTTACTAAGATGAAAAAAAGTAGGGACCATGTGTCGTATTAGAGATTTTTTTTCTGCTTAGGGAGTACACTGTTAACAAAGTGAAAGTAGACTTCCGAAATCATGTATTCATACCCCAATTTCCAAGCATCATTTTTTTTCTAAATTCACAATTCAAACATGACAATGCTTTCAAAATATTAAAAATACATCAATACCATTCAAATTAAAAATGAGCAATTAAAATATCGAAAATGCATTTTTAAAGGAGAAGAAACAAGGATTATTTATAACCGCCATTATGCTATCTGAGTCAAATGGTTAGCAGTGTACGTAAATCACGAGCCGACAACACTCCAAAGTCTTCTTGTAGATTTATAACTAAAGATCACCTGAGTACCAAATTGGCGAACACAGTTAGAAAGGAAGAACACCAAATCGTCCCCAATCTAATTAAAAACAGCTTACGTACAGCTGCGAAAAGATATACGCCATCAAAAAATAATGTCAGTTGCCAAATTGACGAGGACTTAACACTGGTCAAGGAAACATTCACACATGTGAACGGTGAAGAAGATCAAACATTGGTTAAGAAACCAATCACGCAATCAGACATAGTAATACTGGATACACCAATGAAACTGAAGAAAAGTTAACAATGGTTAAGAAACCATTAACACAATCATTACTGGATACGAATGAGTTAGCTAACCAGTCATATCCATCTGAGGCTACAGAACCAAAAAACAACACCGGTAATGACAACTCGATATTCGATGATGATGACAAACAGGTTTTTGAAATATCTGAACATGTAACCGCATACCAAAAAAACAAGATCAGCAGGATAAAGACAACCATGAACTACAATGTTCACTCAAAGATCTTCTTTCACAAAGCAACATTTTCAAAAGTGAAAACAATAAGCTTTCAAACATGTTGAAAACTGTGAAAAATGAAAATGAGTTTTTAAAGTCGGAATTGAAAGAGCAAAATGAAAAGAATAATGAAATATCAAATACATTACTATGTACTAAAGTCCAACTTTCAAAAGCAATAGCTGAATGTCTTGTATATGAAGAAGACAATGCTAAATTGAAGAAGCGAATTGGAACTATATCACAAGAGAAATAGGTTTTAGTTGATTAAATAATGAAAGCGACAGAGTCAATAGACAAGATTTACTCCAAAATAGATAGTGCAATGGAATGTCTAGAAGCAAAGATAGCCAATGAAGTCAGTGATCTCAGGACTGTACTAGTCAATGAACTTCATGGAATAAAAAGTCAAGTTATGAAATCTATGACTCAAACAAACAGCTCAACTGCCAAGAAACTACAATCTAGTGATTATTATACTAGTGTTAGGAATGAGAAAGTGATACCCATGTAAAATGGAAAACCAACTGAACCTAACAGAAGTCACCAAAGAAATAAAGAATCATGCAACAACATCAGAAGCCACAAAGCACGACCCACATTTACCCAGATGTCAGCAGTAGCGTGGTAAGGAGAAAGTCAGCTTTCATAGCTGGCGACTCCATCACAAAGATACACAGTACCAGCAAAATGACTGACTCTGATTTGAAAGTGTACATAAAATCTCATCCTGGTTGGAGAGTACGCGCGATAGAAAACAAACACATTCATATCTATGGCGGAGACACCGACTAGTGTCATAAAATAAGCATATGCTGTAATACTTCACGTGGGGACAAACAACGTATCCGATGCAGACCTGACTGAAGACATTACCGATGTATTCAGGGATACTATCAATACCATTCGAACCATCAATAAAGAAACAAAAAATATTGTTTCATCTATCCTACAAAGGCGAAAGGATAAACTTGTGAACAATTTTATATGCAAAACCAACAAATCTTTAGAACAGTTGTGCATCAAAGATGGTCGCGCCTTCCTGAATAATGACGTTAATTTTGTGAAGAATGGATTGCCTGATGCCACCCTATACTATGACTATTTACATTTGAACACAAAAGATGGTAATCTATTAGGGACCAGCATGAGAAACACACTGAATACTCTACTAGGTATAGTGCCATCTAAAGACAGCTAATATTCTTTTCACAAGGGGAGGTTTTCAGTGAGGAGACTGTTATCAAAGACAATCACATGGCAACGAGCAATAACAGGAACACGGTTTATATGCCAGTGCCAACTTGGGATGCTCTAATGCATCGCTTGATGTAAACAAAACATTTAGCAAATGGTTTAACCAAATCGGATGAACATAGTACATTTAAATATTCACTATCTTTTCCCTAAACTTGATGAAATTAAGCTTGTTTTATCACAAAATAATATTATTGATATATTCTGTTCATGTGAAACATTTTTGAATGATACTTTTTCTGACAACGATATCAAAATAGATAAATTTAAAATATTTCGAAAGGATAGAAAAGCTATGGTGGTGGTCTTCTCATTAATGCCCGAGATGATTTACCTTGTATCCAAAGAACTGACAATGAAACAGATTCAATTGAGTTCATTTGTCTTGAAATTAAACAACTTAACACTAAGAAAATGCTTGTCTGTTATACATACAAACCACCTTCGTCAAAAGTTGATTGGCTAAAACATATCACAATATCTTTGGAGAAATCATTGTCAGAAGAAAACAATGCATAGTACTTGGTGACTTTAATTTTGATTAATTAAGATCGGATGGCTATTCAAAAACCTGGCTTGATCTCATTGAGTCTATAAATCTTACGCAGTCGGTAACAAAACCTAACCGAGTAACAAGTAATTCCGCTACATTGATAGATCAAGCGTTTTCAAACATGCCACAAAATATAGCTAATGTTAATGTCCCAATATACTCTATAGTGATCATTATCTTATTTGCATTACCCACAAGGTAGTTAATTATCTTAAAGGCCCAGTGCATAAAACAATAAATTATATGTCTATGAAATCATTCAATGAAACACAGTTTATTAATGATCTCTCAGAACAATCATGGTCAATAATTGACATATACGACAACCCAGTCATTTGACTTACTCAATGAAATGTTTCAAACCGTATTAAATAGACATGCCCAAAAAAGAAAAAAACGAGAGAAGAAAATAAATCGACCGAATTGGATAAACATTGAAATTCTGGATGCATTAAAACAACGAAATAGTTTTCATAAGAAAAAAGATACTGATAGTTACACGTATTGGCATCAGAAGGTTAAAACTCTTATACTTCAAGCTAAACAAAACTATTACAATGGAACTATTAACTCGATCAGACGTAATCCAAAGCAGTTGATGAACAACCTTCATGATTTATCTGGATTAAAATCACAAATTCAAACTCACTATTTAGATGATGATGATGGAAATCCTATAACTTGTCCGACTCAAACAGCATATATTTTTAACAATTATTTTTCAACGATTAATGAAACGTCACATCGAGACAACCCAACAATCACATCCTATGACAATCTCCATCTGATAAATATTAGTTCTGATAGGTTAATTAATTCTGAGCAATTCAAAATTCCAGCGATATCACATTCATTTGTTGAAAACCATCTACAACTTCTCGACATAGCAAACTCTACAGGATCAGACGGCCTGAGTGCCAAGTTTCTTAAAATGTTAGCCTCGGTCATAGCTCCAATGCTAACAAAGATATTTAATAGTAGTTTAGACACCAATACATTACCTAAATTATTTAAACCAGCAAATATTTTCCCAATTCACAAAAAGGGACCGAAAAATGATAAATCAAATTATAGGCCTATATGATTTCTTCCGATTTTATCATTAATTCTAGAACGTCACGTTAGTATGCATCTTAGAAAATACATGAAAGAAAATGAACTGTTCTATTTTTGTCAATCTGGTTTTAGAGTACACCATTCTTGTCAAACGGCTCTCACAAGAGCATTGGATGACTGGCTTACAGCTATATATAAAAATGAAATTGTTGGTACATTATATCTTGATTTCGACTTAGTTGACCATGACGTACTTGTTGAAAAATTGAAAACGTACAGGTTTAGCAGAAATACGATCAAATGGTTTTCCTCATATTTGAAAATAGAACTCATTATACTCAAGTTTCTGGTATATAACTTCAGAGTTCCGCAAAGTAACAGCTGGCATACCTCAGGGTTTTGTCTTAGGCTCCCTTTTATTTTTAATACTCATAAATGATTTGCCATTATCTGTGCAAAATACTGTCGTTGATATGTTTGCAGACGATTCTACCCTCTCAGTTTCAAATAATTCTCTTCCAAATGTTGTTTAATATCTAACAGTGGATCTCAATTATGTTGATGCATGGTGTGTAGCTAATCGCTTGTCTATCAATGCAGCGAAATCTAAAGTTATGTATATTTCTTCCAAAAGCAAAGTTAACCGCATTTGTAATGACTCTCACATAATTCTTTACAAAGATGAAGCTATTGATATAAGAATACATGAAAAATTACTTGGAGTTGTGGTTGATAATACGCTGTCTTGGCATACTCAAGTCGACAATGTTATAAAGAAATGCAATTCTTTACTGTATCTTCTATCTCGCATTAAAGCATTTCTTTCTATACCAATGCGTAAGTTTTTTTGTTTTTTTTTAATGCTTACATTTTACCACATTGTTTTTACTGTTGTGTAAACTGGGGACATTGTAATATTTCGCTTGTAGATAAAATTGTTAGGTTTCAAAAGAGAGCTGCTAGACTTATTTTCGATAAAAGTTACGATACTCCTAATACTGAATTATTCACAGAGCTTAAATGGATGACGTGTCCTTAAAGAGTTAAATTTCAAAAAGCAGTACTTATATTTAAGTCATTTAATGAACAGGCTCCTGTATATCTCAAAGATTTATTAACTCTAACAGCTAATGTTCACACACGCACACTACGGTCATCCTCTAATCTACAGTTGTATTCTCCTAAGCCTAATTCTGAAATGTTTCGAAATTCATTTGCTTATTCAGGCTCTTCTTTGTGGAATTCTATTCCGTCTTATATAAAAAATGCAAATTCTATTCATCAGTTCAAAGCTTTATATTTACGATGGAGTAAAAATTCTTAGCAATTCTAATAATAGGGTAGCTCTCTTCAAAATTGATACACACTCACACACACACACACACACACACACACACACACACACACACACTTATACATTTGGTGTCGACCATGACTTATATACTATGGAATTACATGCAACACATCTGGACAGGTTGGACAAATTTACATACATAACTGATAGCTTTATATGAGCAGGATCCAGTTAAGGATTCATGATTTCTCACATGCTGTATAAAGGACAGATTTATAAAACTGGTGGATCATATAGATACAGTGAATTCATATATAATTAATTTCATAAAGGGAGATAATTAAAATCACGACAATGGAATTACGATTTTTGGGATCTTTTCAGATGCTCATTAACAATGCATGATATATATATATATATATATATATGGAGATAATTATTTGTGAATAACCAAGAATTTAATTACCTCCCTTTACTTATCAAATTTACTTTTTAACCGTTCATAGTAAATGTACATGTTTCATGAACGGGGTTGCAGACGATCAGCTAACCCAATCACTGTTTTCTGGCAAACTTATATCTACAGGTAGCTGATAGCGTTTTCACTTGAATTTGTGATGAGAGACGAATGACCGTGAATGAGAAGCAATATTGTATATCAATCATCGCGGCCGAACGGGGATTCGAACTCACGACACCTGGATTGATAGTCAGACACGCAACCGACTGAACTAACCCGGCCCGGTGTTTATTGGTGGAAAGACGCATTCGATGTGCGAACATGAGTACAATCGGGTTCAACATAGACGTGTGTTCCTTTATATATGTAGTATGCATCGCGATATGCTACTAAAAGCCATTGGACTCAGATAATGGGATTAAAACGAATGTCATATTTTATTAAATTTTATTAGTCTCTTTGTATCAATGCTACTTACTGAAGATTGCAGAACAACAGTTATTGTAAATTATTATATTTTATTGTAAGTTTGGCATTGTTTGTCCAGGACTCAATTTGTCGGACTGTCGTCAACAAACAAATAGGCAGCCATAAAAAAAACAATCCCCTATAGCTCACATATCAGTTAAAATTGTACATGCTCATTCCATTTTCATTTTACATGAAGCGATCAGTTAAAATTAAATTAATCCTTGGCGACAGTAATTGGAAAACACAAATTATAAGAATTATTTATTATTTTAAACCATTTGATAATTCGCTGGCCGCCATATGGACTCCGCGAGTATTTCAATTACTACTGACAATTCCTGCGAAATGAGTCCACCGCCAAACAATCAGTGAAATGGGCCGTAAATAAACACAAACAATGATTCATTGACACTTGATATATTGTGTATAATAATACATAAACGGGACGGTTTAGGGCCACCGACTGCGCACGCGGCCATCTTGATTCTTTTATATGCAAATGCGCGGCGGCCAGCTTGTTTCTATTATATGCTAATGCGCGGCGGCCAGCTTGTTTCGTTGATAGGCGCATGCGTGGAGGCTATTTTGGATGTCTGTTGGTATACGCGGCAACCGTTTTGAACACGTGTCGGAAGGCCGCCATCTTGGATGACTACTGATGGAAACACGATTGCGCATGCACGGCACCCATTTTAGATAACGTCGTATGTGCGGCCATAGTTTTAAAATATAAGCCGACTGACATCGTATCTAAGTTTAGAACGATAGACATGCGTTTGATAAGAACGTCTCAAAAGGATACAGAGCTGACGTGTATACTCGATCTACGGCGTGGTCGCGGATATCAGAGGGGTCAAGCCCTCTGTCCTATACGGAGACATATAAAACAACTATCGCTGCTCTTTACTTATTGAATGTATCACTTTAAACAAACAAAAAAACGATATGTTTATAATGATCGTTAGTTGTATAAAAGAGTTATTAATTAAATAAAATGTTTGTATAACAACTATAATAATTTATAACGACCGTAATGGAATAATTAACTACTAAAGTAAACCAAATCAACAAAAATAAATAAAATACGCTTACTATGGAACGATGTGGACTGCTCGACGTTCAGTGACAAAATGATACTATTTCTAAATGCGCAGGTCAGCCATTCTTGAATAGTTGACTCACTTTGAAAATATCGTTGTCGCAGACATTTGGTGGATTACTGTCGTGTACCTGTCGGGAATTACTTTCAAATATTTAACCACATAGTTAATATATTATTACATAGTACTACGGTACTGCATTTATTTGTTTTCTTCACATATTTTTCGAAATAGTATACTCGGAATTTATAATAGGACTACGTTTTCACGTGTCGCCGGTATACTTCCTAAAATAGAACAAACAGTCTAAGATCAATAAACATGACATCCCAGGTAAATGTTATGATTTTTCAGATGACTTACAAATGTAAAATCAATATTGATCACTTTTATAGCTAAGAAGTACCGGGTTATTTTATTTTTGATAAAAAAAATATTGTCGCCAAATTCGTCTCACCTACCATAATGTACTTTGATAGTACTACTAAAATCAATAAAATTCATACTAGAAAATACATTACGTGTTTATCACAAAGTTAAAATATAAATTTAAACAAACAGATAATTAACTTGACCTTTTACTCAATAATTAAGTGGATGTACAACACTAAATTCTCTTTTAAATGTGTCATACTTCCGAACTTCACCGACAAATCGGTATTTTGTTGCACAAAACCAAATCTATTAAAAATAGTAACACCCAAACGACATAAACTGACATTAGAACTGTATTTTCACACTTACGTAACACATCACCTACGTAACGAAAATAATATGAGAATACATGGGGTATCAGTATACGCCTGATTATACCGAACAGCTAATTTTATAGCACACTGATTGGCCGAAAGTTGTACTGCCGTCTGCTTTTCTGTTTTTGGAATTGAAAATGGAATATATCTATCAATAAAGGTAAGTTGGTTTCTTTACATATATTTCTGACCACAATTTTGATAGGAAATATTATGATATTGTCAGTATTTGTTTAAAAACTTTGCATAATGAAATCCTTTAGCTTTTTTATAAAACAAGTGTCAGTAGTAACAGTGTCACACTAAAATTCTCCCTGAATAGAATAACTGTTACGTAGGTGATAATATTTTAAGCGTTTGTGAAAACCCCATAACTTATCTTAAATATGCAACGCAGGTAATTTATTTTGACTTTACATGTTTGAGAATGTATTGTATTACCATTTACACAAAGAAGGGTGAGAACTAACATACTAGATAATACATTAGCGTTACGTAGGTGAGGTCGTCACTTTAGTAACATGTATACTCAATCTATTCTAGAAACGGTAAGCATTCTGTGAACTCCGCATATATCTATTAGCGTTAACAATATTTCCAATAGTAATATTAAAACACATTTTTACAACAATTTATTCACCTGAAGTATCTAATGCCTATACATTGATACATTATGCAGGTGAGAAAATGTTATGTAGGTGAGGTCATTTTAATTTTGATGCCCGCATTAAATGGTTTAGAGAATACAACAAATTTAGTTGAATTCGGATTGTTTAACATCTAATTTCATAAGAAATGATAGTTTTAAACATTTGCTTTCACACAAATAGGTTACATATGTTAAAATGTAAATCATACTAAAGGAAAATACATTTTTACAGAATGGCGCTAACCAACGCAGAGCGACAGAAACAAATAAACATTATATAGTATGAATTGGAGCTACAGTTAAAGTTTTAATCTATAGATTGTTAATTTAACAGAATGTGTACCACGTGCAAAACAGGCACATTAAACTTTAAATTAATAATGAGTGTACTCCAAAACGAGTAGAATATTTCTAGTGTTCCGAGTGGTTAAAATTAAGAAATATCTTACAACATTTTTTTATTCTCACTTACATAACAAAATGTATGTTGACAAAAAAGACTTGATAACTAAACCATTAAAGGACAATTTCGAACGGTAATACATTTTCTTTGATAGTGCATTACTACATGTATGTAGATAATTATGATTTTTTTCATTTTATTTGATCATTTTATACATGAAAACCACATTCATTTTCAATGAAACTCTATTTTGTTCAAACTACCATGTTAATGTTCATTTGCTATATTCCACATCGCAATGATCAAAACGAACGTTTTAATTTTATCATCAATGTCATACTCAAAAATAGTGTTCATGTTTATTTTTTTGTATTTAAAAGTACACAGATTACTTGGTAAGCAAAATACATCATACATGTACGTTCTCACTAACCGTAACAGTCGTCTCACCTCAGTATTTCAGATGTTTATCAAATTAGCACTATAAAAGTGGTGTAGCGAAAATTTTGCAGTTAAATCTGAAAAGATTTATATATTGAATAATAAACATATTGACAAAATAGCAGGAAGTTGATTTTCGAACATTTTTTAAATTACATTGTGTCAATTATTCAAGAATGGCTGAGGTGTGACTTTACTTTAAGAAAACATCACGCGTGTGTTTCTCATGATCGCAATGGAAAAGCTAATTCTTCTATTGTGGGTGCAACTGCAAAAACCGGACGCTCCAACAATAGATGAAAGGAATCGGTGTACAAGGGATTATATCCCTCTATTCGTGCCTACTGGCCTGGCACTGCATGTCTGACGTTTCTTTGCGCATATAATAGAAACAATATGGCCGCCGCTAATGTGCAGTCCGTTGCCCTCAACCGTCCCGTTTACTACTCATAATCTTTAAATAAAGCACATTTTCATATTCCACAGCATGTCACTAAATCAGTATAACACCTTCTCAAACTACTTTTTGAATGCATCAACAATCATCTCTATCTTAGCTGCAAATTGATCGAGTAATGAACATGTAGCCAATGGTGACAAATTCACACTCTCATTGTTATAAGGCATATTTCAGTGATTGTGGATCTGAATGCTTATTATTGAAGATGGATAAAGACAAAACTCAAACAAATGAACTGGTTTATAGTATTGGAATATAATTGGCCATGGCTTCTATAATATATGAATACAAAATGTGCAGTCATGAAAGTCATTAAGAAATAGTATGTTCGTATCACAGACCAGTTTATAATTGTCACTGAAAAAATTGATCCTGTGAACCCTGGGTACAGATGTTCACAAAGATTTGAATAACTTTCCTTCGAAATGTCCACAAACAATGATCATTAAATGGTGCTGTGACCGCGAAATACTGCCAGTAGTCTTTATTAACAACGTATGAGTACTGTCCTCAGCTGAAGCCATGACGATTGGAACAAGCCAGTCTTGGATATTAGAAAGCAACTTCCAGAAGAGATACTGAAAAATACATAGAGAACAACCGAAAATACTGTTTCAAAGATACATACATATAGCAATTAAAAAGTTGGATGTGGGAGGGTGGGTAATTTTTGCAATACATAAAAACCCAATGGATTATCAATATTTTTTGCGATTAGCTTTGCGGTTCGCCTCATGAAACCGGGAATTCTTGAAAAAGGAAGTTGACAAAACGGAGTCCCGTAATAATCACTTCAACATAATAATGACACAAATACATGAATATAGGTACTTAAGAGTTTCCTCCTTCAATAACCAGATTTAGTCTTTTACTCGACAAATCCTATTATTGAAGATGGATAAAGACAAAACTCAAACAAATGAACTGGTTTATAGTATTGGAATATAATTGGCCATGGCTTCTATAATATATGAATACAAAATGTGCAGTCATGAAAGTCATTAAGAAATAGTATGTTCGTATCACAGACCAGTTTATAATTGTCACTGAAAAAATTGATCCTGTGAACCCTGGGTACAGATGTTCACAAAGATTTGAATAACTTTCCTTCGAAATGTCCACAAACAATGATCATTAAATGGTGCTGTGACCGCGAAATACTGCCATATGCCAATAGTGGCATTATATGCCGCTAGAGGCACCGCCATAAAATGGGGGAAGCGAAACAGCAACATAAACGATTACAATGAAAGAAAAATAACTGGTCTATCCAAGTAAAACTTGTTAAAACACACTAGGCACACAATATTTATCTTATCTCAATTATAACAATATTTTGCATTATAATACCTCAAATGGAGGATTGGCCAACGCACTTCAAATGGAAGCGATATGTCGCGCCAACATACAACAAGCACATTATGCACACAATATTCATCTTATCTCAAATATAACAATATTTTGCATCGGACATTTTTGCATTATAAAAACCTCAAATGGAGGATTGGCCAACGCACTTCAAATGGAAGCGATATGTCGCGCCAACAAACAACAAGCACATTATGCACACAATATGTATCCTATCTCAATTATTACAATATTTTGCATCGGACATTTTGCATTATAAACCTCAAATGGAGGATTGGCCAACGCACTTTAAATGCAATATGTCGCGCCAACATACAAGCACATTATGCACACACTATTTATCCTATCTCAATTATTACAATATTTTGCATCGGACAAATGGTATTATAAAACCTCAAATGGAGGATTGGCCAACGCACTTCAAATGGAAGCGATATGTCGCGCCAACATACAACAAGCACATTATGCACACACTATTTATCTTATCTCAATTATAATATTATTTTGCATTATAAAACCTCAAATGGAGGATTGGCCAACGCACTTCAAATGGAAGTGATATGTCGCGCCAACATACAACAAGCACATTATGCACACAATATTTATCTTATCTCAATTATACCAGTATTTTTGCATCAGACATTTTTGCATAATAAAACCTCAAATGGAGGATTGGCCAACGCACTTCAAATGGAAACGATATGTCGCGCCAACATACAGCAAGCACATTATGCACACAGTATTATCTTATCTCAATTATACCAGCATTTTTGCATCAGACATTTTTGCATTATAAAACCTCAAATGGAGGACTGGACTACGCATATCAAATGGAAGTGATATGTCGCGCCAACATACATCAAACACATTATGCCTAAAACATTTATCTCAAATGTAATAGTTTTGTTGTTTTTTGTATTAGACAGTTGGCATTATAAAAACTCAAATGGAGAACTGAGAATCATGACTGCACTTTATCTCCATGACCATTCTGCAGAGGCCAAGGGGAAATTCGCTTATTAGAAGTTATAAAAACTTGAAGCCCCTTTGTAATTCCATTTAAGAATAACTTATTACCGCTGTCGGACAAGTGAACACCGTCACTGAAAAGACTAGTATCAGCTTCCACAATGTCTGGATATCTTATGTATGCCCCATTCAATTTAAGGACTTCAGTGGCAACCTTACTATTAACCCTGACCCGTACTTTGTCTAAAGCTTTATGGTTACCTTCACCCCTCCAGGAAAGGCGAGGTAAAATCTGAGACCAAACTATTAACACCCCTGGAATCAATTCTTTTATAAATTGTAACAACTTTACAATGCTGTTTCTCAAATCAGCAGATGGTATTTGACCAATATCGTTGCCTCCGACATGCAATACCAGTATATGCGGAGGATCCTCCAATGATAACAATAATCTTAGTGTCCTTCGTAACTGGCAGCTACGCATTCCGCTCCGCCCTTGCCACCATATGCTTGCACCGTACCGTCCTAATCCCAAACTGATACCAGCTGCTGTTGACTGCCTCGCAAAGGTAAACGCCCTTTTGATGATAGACGACCCAACAATCCATACTCTAGTACTGACATCTGCAATACTTAACTTGCAGTCAGTAACAAGCCCATTAAAACCCAAGCTTTTCGGTCGGTACTCTTATGTATCTTTTAAATGATCTTGACTCCCATCTACCTAATTCTTGTATGCCACTGTCAGACATACCCTTATTTGAAGCTGTTGTGGCTGCTCCAATCCGGAAAGAGTGAGATTTGTATCTGGCCGAATCAACTCCTAAGGCTACAAGTGACTTCTTCAAAACTGAACTAAACTGATAGCGGGTTACAGCGGAGCCCCCAAAATGTATGAATAACTGACCCTGTTGCTTAGAACGAACGTTTAAAAATGATTTCATCCGATCGACTGGACATAAAACAGATTTTACAGCTGGAAGTGAAATAATTGTACCCTTGCCCAACTGATCAGTTTTTGAATGTAAAATTCGTATTTCAATCTCTGAATTTTGACTCGAAAGTTTAACATCCGACATTAATAGGGCATGAGCAGAATTACTTTTGGAATCTGCGACAAGCTCCCCAACCCGTAATAAACCAAAATATGCCAAAGAAAAAGCGGCGGAAAATAGGGTAGACTCATATGAAGAACTGCAAATGATAGGTAATATTTTTAATATTCTCCCTAACAAAACGGGATCAATAGGTAATCTAACATCAATCCTCTTATCAAGACGCTCCATACCTGTGAGCATTTTTTTAACGACAAAATTTTGTGTGACATCACAGACATCATGCAGTTTACATTTGAAACCAATACCTGCTAGATAAGATCGAGCGGTAGCTGGGGAACACCCCTTAAGAGACAAATGAGCTACAAATTCGGACACTTGTAGAATACTTGGAGGCCACAACAATTCCATTTTGTAATTACTTCTAAATAACTGAAATGCATTTATGCCTGTATTGTAAGACTCCCTTGTATTAACCGCCAATGATGATTCTAGCAACAAATCAGCTCGGGACTTGATATCATCTTTTCGAAACACAATGGTACTGGAGATGGGTATTGTTCTGCCCTGGGCGCCAGATGCTGAAAACGAACCCATTGCCTACGTGAAAGAGCGTCTGCGATGTTATTAAATCTACCTTCAACATGAACACTTTTACACTGTATATTGTAAGACATGGATTGCAACACAAGTGGACGTATCAACCGCATAACTCTTCGTGATTTTGAAGTCTTTTTGTTCAAGATAGAAACGAGAGCAAGGTTATCTGTATTCAGTATAATCTTTTTATTTTGAAAGTAGCTACCCCATGTTTGAAAAGCCAGTACAATTGGCACTAATTCTAAAAAGGTCATATCCTTCAAGATATCAGTGCCCTGCCAAGCACAAGGCCACTGGAAAAAAATCCAATATGGTTCAAAGTAAGCTGCACAACCTAAACTAGCATTACCCGTCGCATCAGTGAAGAGCTGCAATTCTCGACTGTTGACCCATTCTGATTCAGGGAAATAGCAAATGCCATTAAAACAGTCAAGAAATATTAGTAACATTTTGATATCCTCTTTTAAAGGAGCTGTAACCCTAATAAAATGATGCTGTCTAGTGATCCCGGACATAGCATCATAAAAACGCCTGCAAAAAGCACGAGCCGCTGGGATTGCCCGCAAACAAAAATTTAACAAGCCGGTTAGTGCCTGCAAAACTTTAAGTGTTACTTTCTTTTTATTTAAAACATAACTTAAGTATTGTCCTAATTCGTTTAGCTTTTCGGAGGGAATTCTGACTTTCATTTCAAGTGAGTCAATTTCTAGACCTAAAAATGACAATACCTGTGTAGGACCATAAGTTTTATCATTTGCAACAGGGACACCAATCTCTAAACATAAATTTTCAAATGAACACATTAACGTACTGCATTCATTGGACTCTTTCTTGCCACAAAACAAAAAATCATCCAAATAGTGAAGAACACAACCATGCTCTACCCTTTGTTTTATTGCCCACTCCAAAAAGGTTGAAAATTTTTCAAAAAGAGAGCAGGAAATAGAACATCCCATAGGAAGACACCTGTCATAAAAGTACTTTCCTCCTAAACTAAAACCCAGTAGCTCATAGTCTGATGGACTGACTGGCAATAACCTAAATGCCGATTTAATATCCATTTTTCCTAATAGGGCCCCCTGTCCAAGGGTACTGACCATAGACACTGCTTCATCAAATGAGGTGTAATGAACTTTACACAGCTCTTCACTAATAAAGTCGTTTACGCTTGAACCAGGAGGATGTGACAAATGCTGTATGAGACGAAAAGTGTTATCCTTTTTAGGCACAATACCAATGGGAGATAATCTAATATTGGGAAATGGCTTCTCCTCAAAAGGGCCTGCCATTCTACCTAAAGCTACTTCTTTATTCACTAAATCAAAGGCAACTTTTTCGTTACTTTTAACGGAAACTAGGTTTTTACAGTATGTTTGGAACCCTTGGACCAATGTAGTACAGAGGGAAGCCAAATTTAAACCCATCTATTAATTCCTTTTTTACTGCATGCTCTGGATAATATTCCATAGCTCGAATCAATGACTCAATTCGAATTGGAGTATTGCCGAGGGGCGCCATATCTGGGGAAACCACGTGGTAAACCTTGAACAGGTGCGATTGCTCTGAAGCTGGGTCGGCTTGGACGTGGCGAGAAACGTGTACCTTGCTGGAAACTGTTGCCAGGCCTAAAATTAGAAGTATTACCCATATTATGTTGCACTATCCCACCTGTGTTGCAACGCCATGCGGGGTGAGCGCCCGAACAGCGCAAGCAAATATGTCTATAAGTACACATCGACTTATTACACCAGTTATTGTTAAAATCGTAACACTTCCTTACAAGTGTGCTCTTTTTACCATCAGTAGATGGTGTATGGAACATATAAAGAAGCCAGAGCTCCTGGTCAACAATGCCCCAACTGGTATTTGGATCACGGGCTTTCTTAATTCTAAACTGCTCATCATAGAGCTTCCACCCAAGACCCCCATAACGTTGAGCACCCAATCGAATGGTGCTCATGTACTTCAAAAGGCCCTGAGTGGCCTCTGGGTGACAAGCTGAGAACAGACTTATGTACACCAAAAAAGCATCTGACCACTGCCTAATATCGGTAATTTTAGAAGCAGAAGATCGAGACTGCAGGACCAACTGACCTTCAACCACACATACTCTATTACTGGAGTCCGCATTGGCAGCAGCATTGTTTATCAGCAGCCCAAGATCCACAAAATCCCCATTTAAGATTTTTAGTCGCAATGCAGCACTAACTTGGCTGCCAAGATCGTCACTGTAGCTTATTATGCTATTAGTATTACCCTGTACATCCTCATTGGTTCCAGCAGCTGTTACATCCACTGGCACGTCTGCTGACATTTGAGTACCAAGCGACTGAATTATTTGTGGCGTCACTTGCCGCACGACCTCCCTGACGACCTCTGGCGACACTAACTGCTGCTCAACCGCCCCAGGTATGGGGGCTGGAGGCTCTGGCACATGGTTTGGGGTGGATCTTGAAGGCCTCCCACGTGCGTAAGGACTTTTAGATGGCCTCTTTGGCATTGTTCTGGAATATAGACCTGCCGCATATTAATACAATATTTGCTAAAATTCAGTATTTATGTAATACAAATATATATATATAAAGTACCTTATCGTCATTTACAAAATATAATTAGTCAAAACACTCTCCAATATGGCTTTAATTATGTGTTGATGCCACAATCAAGTTATAAATGCGGCCAGTCAAGGCAATCAGCAAGAGGCCCTATTTTAATGACTATTTTACTCTGAAAGCATCGACATGGACAATATAAGATTTGGTTGCCTAAGTTAGGTGACCACTTAGTTGAGGTGACCGTGTAAACAGGTTTGATTGTATTCACAATGAAATCCATCGTGTCGACCAATCCTACCCACAAGCAACTACAAGCTGGACACATAGTACTACCACATGGTACTTTAACCATTTATCATAAATTTAAATAATAAACTGCTTCGTTATTTCCAATATCGTTTAAAACCAAAACAGTTGGTAACGGTTTTTTGCCCATGACGAAATCCGAGTACGCTACGTCGCGTCTTGTCATTGGTTTTCGTACTCGTTCAAAATCCATCAAAATCCAGGAACATCAAGGTGAAAAAACAGTTATGATATATGTAATAGCATCAAATAGAATTAAAAGTACAAATATGTCAAGTTAATTTTTGCAATACATAAAAACCCAATGGATTATCAATATTTTTTGCGATTAGCTTTGCGGTTCGCCTCATGAAACCGGGAATTCTTGAAAAAGGAAGTTGACAAAACGGAGTCCCGTAATAATCACTTCAACATAATAATGACACAAATACATGAATATAGGTACTTAAGAGTTTCCTCCTTCAATAACCAGATTTAGTCTTTTACTCGACAAATCCTAATATATTGTACCTATGCCAGTATTAGTTATTATCACTTTTATTCAGCATACATGTCATACAGTATACACAAATTGAAACCGATGGCAACAGTTCATACAAAGTAATAAGCTTCCTTTTGTTTGTATCGATTAAATAGCATAGAATCAACAGAGCTTCTATTTTCAAGACAATGATAGAAAGTTTAAGATAAAGTATAACCAACAACGATGTATCAAAGCTTGAGAATAGATGACGTGAACTTGATGGGTGAATTCAGAGATTGATAGTTTTGTCGTAGGAATTCCAATTGAAACAAGTTTGTCGTTACGAAAAAAAAGTAAGTTTTACATCGAGCCAAAATAGTTTGTCTAAACTTGTTTCAGAGTAATTTTTTTTTTACAAAATCATGAACACTTAAGCCATTCGAAAAAAATACTTTTGTCATCTCTCAATTCGTTACAGTCCCGTTTTATGTCGAGAAAAAGTTGTCGTATAAGTAGGATTCAGTTAAGGTTCATTACTACTCACATGCTATACATAAAATACAGATATAGAAGCCCGTTGGATCATGAAGATACAGTAAAATCATACAGTATTATATTTCATAAAGGGAGATAATTGAAATCACAATAACGAAATTTCTTTTCAGATGTTCATTCACAATGTATTATTTATATATATATATATATAAATATATATTGAGAAAATTATTTATGAACAACCAGACATAAATGATCAGACCAACAATCAACCCTGTAGTAAGGTGGTCTAACCTGCATGTATAACTGCATGCTCGCAAAGGGGCAAATTGAATAGCTCACCTTCCTAATTTTACTGAAACGGTCAGTTGATCAGTTTTAGACTACCAGATAGTATGATAGTAACAACCACTTCCCACCTCAGTTTCATTCTAATCCGTATGCCAATATATTGCCATTACCCATATTGATTTACTAAATTATTCAAAATGGGCCGCATTACGCAATACAAAGTTTCGGTTACATAAAGCACTACCTCACAGCGTAATTGCTTGTAACACCAGCACCATACTTAAAGTGTAATGTCTGACAATAATGCACTACCTAGCCAGTTTGAACGCCACCCGAAAAGGCATTTCCCTACAAGATAATAACCACAGCAAAAATCTGCAGATCCAGCACTGAATTTAGTAATGTTATTGTTACAACGTTAAAGGTAAAACCGTTGCTTAAAGTAAGAAAGGTGTTAAAAGTAAGAACGTAGCTAAAAGTAAAAAAGGTGTTAAAAAGCAAGAACGGTGCTAAAAGTAAGAACGTTGCTAAAAGTAAGAAAGGTGTTATAAAAACCGTTGTTAAAAGTAAGAAAGGTGTTAAAATTAAGAACATGGCTAAAAGTAAGAATGGTGCTATAACTAAGAACATTGTTAAAAGTAAAAAAAAAATGACGTTAAAAGTAAAAAGGTGGTTAAAAGTAAAAATCATTTACGTTGCTAAAAGTAAATCTAATCATCGATAAAAGTAAATCTAATCATCGCTAAAAGTAAAACTTTATTTCGTTGTTAAAAGTAAAACAAATCATTGTTAAAAGTAAAACTATATTTCGTTGCTAAAAGTAAATCAAATCATCGCTTAAAGTAAAATTATATTTCGTTGTTAAAAGTAAAGCAAATCATTGTTAAAAGTAAAACTATATTTCGTTGTTAAAAGTAAAGCAAATCATTGTTAAAAGTAAAACTATATTTCGTTGTTAAAAGAAAAGCAAATCATTGTTAAAAGTAAAGCAAATCATTGTTAAAAGTAAAACTATATTTCGTTGCTAAAAGTAAATCAAATCATCGCTTAAAGTAAAATTATATTTCGTTGCTAAAAGTAAATCAAATCATCGCTTAAAGTAAAATTATATTTCGTTGTTAAAAGTAAAGCAAATCATTGTTAAAAGTAAAACTATATTTCGTTGTTAAAAGTAAAGCAAATCATTGTTAAAAGTAAAACTATATTTCGTTGCTAAAAGTAAATCAAATCATCGCTAAAAATAAAATTATATTTCGTTGCTAAAAGTGGAAAAACGCGATATAAGTTAAAATGAAATAAAGACAATTTCGATATATATTTCCAGATTTGTATTTAACTTACATATTTAAAAAAAAATGTTTGATATAAATAATTACATGTACCTGTTTTTCATCTCGGCGTAATTTTATTTATATTTTATATCATTGTTAATTAGTATACTTACAGGGTCGAATTCCACCAACTTTATTTAGCCCTAAGTATTACTTAATGCATTCTTAGACTTTTTATCCTGAGCGAACATTTTTTTAAGAAATTCACTTTCTTAGCTATGGTAAGCTAATGTTGGAAGAAATCGACCCAAATTTGCCTATTTCTCTTCTTTTAATATGATTTCCGTGATATTATCATTGATATACTCATTTTCCTAAGAACATTGCGTTCGGTCTCCATGTTTCATAACTGGTAATCGATCATTAATTAATTTGAAATAACGAATGTCATAAAACAATATTTTCCTTTTAATGCGGATGTGACGTAGTCCCATCTGGATATTTATATTTTTGGTTAGGTCACATTAACGACCAAACCCTATATAAAGGTCAGTTAAGAAATTGACTCTGCCAGATTGAAACGTCATGTGATAAAACACGGCATTCGGTACAAGGAAGTAACTATTGCTTTTCAAAACAGTGCATTATGGGAGTGTATTGATACTAAGACCCACTTTTCGGCTACTAGGAAAATGCAAATGTGGTGTGTTACAATTGATAGTGGCATTTAACTTATATCATTATGCATTGCCTTTAACCAAAAATATTGAAAAATAAAAAATCTGCATTATTTGAGATCTTGAAACTTTTTTGAAGATTTATCTTCGTTTATGACAGATTCCTGTTGAGTTGATGTAAATCATTTTCAAATAACCTTGTATTTAATCAATCAATTATATGCTGAACCCATAAAAACCGAAATAAAAACAAAATCAAGCAGCTAAAGGTGTTAATGTTACTCGATACAACAGAAATATATTTTGTTTAGGCTGCACAACCATGATTGGAAACAGGATGCGCTTCCGTTGGTATTATTTACTATAGAATAAAGAACAAAATTGACTTTGAAACAGTAAGATGTGGGTGATTGTCAAAATCTTAATTGTAGGTAAAATAACTTCTTTTTTACTCTCTCGTGGTCTTAAATGACAAATTGGAGAAATTTCCTTCATAAAAAATACTTTGTCATGTTTATGCCTCAAAGAAACATATATGTGCATATTTACATTGAAATATAATGAATCATTACAAAAATTTAAAGATTTTTTATTTTGAATGATTGAAATGTGCAGTTGTTTAGCATTTGCATAGTACTGAATAATGTATTTCGGTAAGATAATGTCTTAAATATGTCATGAGACTATTTAAGTGTAAAATGTTTAATCAAGTAAGGTTAAAAACATTTTTTGGGGGAAAAAATATTCAAACACATCAAAATTGTATGTCAATATGTTAGGTGAGTATCTTGAACTCAAAACGGGATCTTCTGTAAGGCGACTATGTCTTCATTGGATTAGGCTGTGAAACAGCCTAGCTTGAAACTATGTTAAACAGTTTTGTTCAAACTATATAATATATAAATTTTCCTCAGGCTTCTTGCTTTATGATTAGTAAACTTCAAACAAACAAACGAAATAATAAAATGATTTTAATATTTAGAAATCATACAGACAAATAATCATATCAATTAACTATATACAGTATATTGTTTCAAACCTTATAGAGTTGTACTAACTGTTGTTCAACACTATTTTAATAATGAGACCAGCTGTTTAGACAACGTGTTAGGGCAGCATACTTTTGAGACTTGTTTCAAACTCAAACCAAAACTGTATGTCTGGAACACTTCATCCAGCATAAAAGTACACCTATATGTTTGAAGACTGTTTCAAACCTTAGTTTTCCAACATAATGAAAGCGTATGAAACAAAGCCAAGTTTCAGCATGAGTTATTGTTTGAGAACAGTTTCAACTTATAACAAAACTGTATGCTTGGAACGATTCTCAATTCCAGCATAAATATACACTTATACGTTTGGAGACTGTTCCAAACCTATGCCTTCGAACTGAGATAAAAAAAAATCTAGTTCCAGCACGAAACTAACCTGTTATGTTTGAGAAAGGTTTCAAACTACAGCATCAAACTAAACTATGCATGAAACACTCCCCAGTTCCTGCACAATACATATCCCTATGAGTTTCAAACACAAGTCTTCACAAAGCCTACCGCTAGAGAGAATCTTTGTCGCAGTGCCTAAAACCTGCCAATATTACTGCAAATTGATAGTACTTAGTAAAAAAAGAAGACATTAGTAGAGTAACAGAATTAAGGTTTCTTATAATAGAGACTGCACATGCGTGATGGCCGACAGCTGACTTCCAAAACAGCTCTTCGATTTTCAAAAATCTTCTGATTTATGAATGAGACATCATCAGTTTTTTACTTTATACTGGAAAGAACACATATTTAGATCATTACCTCCTATTCCTACCAAATTTGTCCTAAAAATACCTCAATATTTGATTTTTTCAATGTTGTCTTTGTTTAAAAACGTGAAACAAGAACGAGACTTGTAATGGCGGCGCCCATGTATTAACAATCCAGGATGCAATTCCATCTATATTACGTCTTTCTACTCACATAATGGCGACCTGACAGCAACACCATTCAAAATTATCATTACGTTAGGATTTGTTTGACCATTTCTACCATCAATGGATCGACCCTCACCCCATTATGCCGATAATGTACCTTATCCCATCCATCTTATTCATTTTGTCACAACAGTAAACCTAGATTACAGGTTTCCTGTCACACTTTGGATGATCACTTCTTCTCTACATGCAGACAATGTCTTCTCCTACGGAGTGGGATAGAGCCCAATCCAGGGCCCAGAGTACCAAAGTTTCCTTGTGCTGTTTGCTCGAGAGCCTGCAAGACCAGATGTATTGCTTGCGATGATTGGGACCAGTGGATGCACAAGTCATGCATAGGAATGACATCAGCAGAACTGAGAGCTTTCGGTCGGAGTGAAGAAAGCTGGACCTGCCCTCAATGTAACAAACCCTACAACTCCAGTATACTGTACACTGTCCCTGTGGTTGACGACAATAACCTATCCACAAACCCTGTCTTACTAGATAGTGTCTCAGACATAACCCAGTCAACAATAACCAGAACAAGTTCTGAACCAGATTTATCAAGCACATTCGACAGTTTTGACGGTAGCAACATACATGCATCCTCGCCTAAGCCAAATTCCCCACCAGGGCACTACAAGCAATCAAGATATACAAATCTTCGTTTTCTGAATATCAACTTCCAAAGCATCAGAAGAAAAGAGAAGCTTCTGGAATCAATCAGCGAAGACTCAAACCCTGACATCATCATTGGTACACAAAACTGGCTCGACCCAGACATACGGTCGTCTGAGATACTACCGTGCGAACTGGGTTTCGAGAAACACCGCAGAAACCGGCCATATGACCCCTATGGTGGAATACTCATAGCAGCGAGGAAACACCTGCAGTTGACCGACATCACTGTAAGCAGCCACATATAGCTCATCAGTGCATCGCTCAAGGCGGACAATTGAAGCATACTACAGACCACCAAACAAAACTGAAGAGGACTATCTCAGCCATGTTAAAGAAGATTTCACAGCACTTTGCTCTAAGTTCAAGAAGAACATACTTATCATCGCTGGTGATTTCAATATACTAAACATCGACTGGAAACAACTATCCATAGCTGGAAACCAGTATTCCTCTAGAGTAAACCAGATTTTCCTGGATAGTGTATCAGATATCAGAGTTGAACAGATTGTAGACTTTCCAACACGCAAACAGAACATCTTAGATATTAAACTCACTACTCACCCGAGTTTCAAACAGAGGTGCAAACCCATACCATCTATTGGATGCAGTGACCACGACATAGTTCTATTCGACACAAACATAACAGCTCGCAGACCAGGACCACATAGAAGAACTTTGGAATAAGGCGGACATACAGGGTATTAGGGACGACCTGTCTGACCTATCCGAGTTAATAAAAACATCAGATCCCAACATTAACAACTCCTGGGTCAACCTGAAAACGTCCATCCTCAACTGTATAGGGAAGCGGGTCCCAACAAAATTGTCCATATCGAGGTACACCAATCCCTGGATGAATACAGAGATCAAGCGAGCAATCAGACGCAAACAACGCGCTCACAAAACAGCCAAAATAACTAACCAGAAGAAAAACAATGACAGGTACAAACGACTCCAGAAGGAAGTCCAATATCTCACATTACACGCAAACAGAAACTACCTTTCTTACACAGTCAGCGGGGACTTCAAGGACAACTCCAAGAAGTTTTGATCATTCATCAAGAGCATCAGGTGTAGCCCCGTTGAAGAACAATGATGGTTTCCTGCAGAGTGAAAGCAGGAGCAGAGCAAATATCCTCAATGACCATTTCGTCTCGGCATTCACCAGAGAGGACCAGACCCACATTCCTGACAAAGGTCCAAGCTCCACATCTTCGATGAAAAAAATCACCGTTGATTGGAAAGGGGTACACAAACTTCTCATCAACCTAAAACCTCACAAAGCGACTGGACCTGATGAAGTACCGCCTTACATCCTCAAAGCAGCAGCATCAGAATTAGCACCTGCCCTAGCTAAACTGTTCCAACACTCCCTCAACATCGTTGAAGTACCAGAAGATTGGAGAGAAGCGTCAGTTGTGCCACTTTTCAAGAAACGCGATATACATCTGGCAGCAAACTACAGGCCGTCTGTGACGTACAAGCTACTTGATCACATCGTCCACAGTTGTGTGATGAAGCACTTCGACACGCACGATGTCTTATGTGATAATCAGCACGGTTTCAGAAAACGTCGCTCCTGTGAAAGCCAACTTCTTTCAACCATCCAGGAGATAGCATCTAGCACGGCAAAGGGCAAACAAGTCGACATCATACTACTCGACTTCGCCAAGGCCTTCGATAAGGTTACTCATAATCGCCTCTTGCATAAGCTTGACCACTACGGGGTCCGAGGTAATCTCAAGATGTGGATCCAATCATTCTTGGATCACAGAACACAACAAGTCATCCTAGACGGCGCTAAGTCAGAGACATCAGAGGTGTTGTCCGGCGTGCCCCAATGTACAATACTTGGCCCCCTGTTTTTTCTTGCATATATCAATGACCTCCCAGAATCCATTAAGTCATCGTCGACCAAGCTGTTCGCAAACGACAACATGATGTTCAAGGTCATCGGCAGCGTATTAGACAGACATCAGCTCCAGGAGGACCTATCAGCCCTGGAACAATGGGAAGGAACCTGGCAGATGAGTTTCCACCCAGCCAAATGCACTGTCATTCGCATTGCTCCACACAGCCGAAAGAAGGTCATCAGTACAGAGTATTACCTCCATGGGCAACATCTGGAAGTTGTTAAAGCCAGCAAGAACCTTAGAGAGTGAACGCCAACAGCCAAGGATGCCTCCTACAAAGCCATAGTACGGCCCATAATGGAAAACGCCTCAACCGTTTGGGACCCCCACACTAAATCCAATTTCAAGACCCTCGAACAGGTGCAGATGGGAGCGGCCAGATACGTCTTCAACGACTATTCTGCCAAGACCCCAGGATGTGTCACCAATATGATGTATGACCTTGGTTGGGAGTCCATCGAATGTCGCCGAAGACGCAGCAGACTAGCTATGATGTTCAAGAACTTTGTAGACATCCCCTCAGACAGGTATCTCAAGCGCAGCGACACACGCACTCGAGGTCAACACAGGCTCTTCCAAGAACGCATCAACAACGCTACCTACGCCAACTCCTTCTACCCAAGGACAATAAGAGAGTGAAACTGTCTCCCCACTAGCGTAGTAATGGCTACAACTCTGGAAGTCTCCGGACTCTCCTCGCGGGGTGACCTGACCACACATCACCAAACATGGCAACATTTTACATAGTTTTATCTTTAAATTTTACCATTTTAACTTGGAGACTGCAGGCCATCACGCACACCCAGTCTCGTTGAGCTATCGACGTTCTTTGAGAGCCCAGCTCAATATAGGGAGAAGAAGAAGACTTCAGTGAGATGGGGGTGAATATCCAAAATGTTAATTGTGGGTAAATGAACCGCATTTTTACACTCTCATGGTCTTAAATGACAAATTGAAACCACATTTCCTTCATAAATAACAAATTGTGTCATGTTTATGCCTCAAATAAAGCTTACATGTACATATCTACATTGAAATGTCATGAAAAAGCACAACATTTTAAACATTTTTATGTTGAATGATTGAAATGTGCATTTTTTTTACATTTGCATAGTATTGAATAATGTATTTCGGTAAGATAATGTCTTCAATATGTCATGAGACTATTTTGGTGTAAAATATTTAATTATATTAGGTTCAAAAACTTTTTCGGGGTTAAAATTAGTCAAACACATCAAAATTGCATGTCGGTCAACATCTCGCGCCTGTATAATTTTTTATCATGACCATGCAGAAAGTGGTATTCTGACAAAAGTAACAGTACTTAATGCCTAAAACTTGGCAGAAATACTGCAAATTGACAGTACTAATAAAAAAAAGTAATTAGTAAAGTCATATAATTAAGGTTTCTTATAATAGAGAGTTCAGTGAGATGGGGGTGATTTTCCGAAATGTTAATTGTAGGTAAATGAACCTCATTTTTACACTCTCATGGTCTTAAGTGGCAAATAGGAGACATTTCCTTCATAAAAACACAAATTTTGTCATGTTTTTGCCTCAAATAAAGCATACATGTGCAAATTTACATTGAAATTTCATGAAAACTCACAATATTTCGAAGATTTTTTATTTTAAATGATTAAATGTGCAGTTTTTTAGCATTTACATAGTTTTGAATAATGTGTTTCGGTAAGATAATGTCTTCAATCAGACAATGTGTCATGAGAGTATTTTGCTGTAAAATTTTCAATTGAATTAGTTTAAACAATTTTTTAGGTAAAATTAGTCAAACACATCACATGTGCATGTCGGTCGACATCTGTGCCTGTATATAATGACCATGTAGAAAGTGGTATTCTGACAAAAGTTTCAGTATTAAATGCTTGAAACCTGGCAGGATTTAAAAATGCATTTTCCTTATTTTACTGCTCATGTTTTTGTTTGAATGGCATTATTGATGTATTTTGAACATTTTGAATTGTGAATTTAGAAAAAAATTAATGCTTGGACATTGGGGTATGAATATATTATTTCTACTTCTTCAACAGTGTACACAATGAGCAGAAAAAATCTCTGATATGACACTGTCACACATGGCCCCTACTTTTCTCATCATATTTTGGTAGTGCAGAGGTTGACAAACAGTAAACTGTAAGTTTCATTTCTTTTATTTGGGTCTCTCTATGAATGGCAAGCCTTGAAACTTTTATTATTTACTAAAGAATAAACAACAAAAACCAAAGGTGGGTCACAGACATTATACATGTATTGTGTCTCTGGGTGGGCTAACACCTTTAAAAAAAAGATGAGTATACTGGTGTGGTGTATTTTCAGCAAGTTGCAAGAATCAGACATATCGCCAAATATGCACAAGTTTTGAGGGAAAAAACAGTAGTTGTTTAAATGTATTTTTAAAATAATATATCCGCAAATTAATTTAAAATATGTTTACATTTTTTTTAAAATATATATGATCATAGTACAGTAGTAAATTTTATAGAACATAACAGTAAGTACGTTAAAAAATTTATAAGGTAAGTTTCAATTCATTTTTTTAAACATGCAAATCGAAATGCATAATGACTGAGATTATTACATTTTAACACCAAAGTTTCCATTAAGCACATTTAAGCCAAAATTTGGCCGTATCAGCCGGAACCTGGTCGGGATTTGGTATCACCTGTGTATTTACTACCCTGTGTGCGGTTGTTTTTATCTTTCTTAAATTAAATATGTTGTTTGACTATAATTTTGCATCTTTACATCAATAAACAAGCATGTTTCGTACAAACTCAAACTTACACATTCATTGACTCTAATTACCACCTCTTTTCTAAGACCTAACCATATGATGCTTTTTAAAAGCAGCCAACTTGTTTATCAAAATACATGTTGGGACAACGTATATGCTGAGTCTGACCCCTCTCAACTCACCTAACCTAATCAGTGTAGTATGGGATCATCCCGCTCCGGCTGCTCATGTGTTTATTAACAGTGTGATCCACTTTCATCGGGGGTAAATCATTATTATAATGACTCGTTCTAATATCATTTCAACGATAACCTATATTCTTAATATCAGGGTGTATTTTAAACGTTTTACCCCAAAAATATTAAATAATACCCTTAAACCAACGATTCCGTTACCAAGTAAATAAAATTGGAGTAACTATCCAACCTATATAAAATGGACTTATCGCATTAATATGTATTAGATAGATGGACACTTTGGCGGGAGATAGCAAAACGAATCCAAAAAGGAAAGGGGATTGATTGCCACCAGTCATAGCATATTAAATTGTATTTTGAAATAAACAACAAAATTAGCGTCGCCACCTACAAATCAAACAAAAAGAGAAAAACCCAGGTTATACCAGGGTTTCATATATCTATTTATATACTCGTACAGCGTTGATAACCTGTGTATTAAAATATCTTACGAAGTCTTGAACACTTGCGACACTACGATGTAATGTTAAGAGACAGAATAATGGCCTATTTCACGGTCGGGAAACTAACTTTGCAACGTCATCAGAAATGTACACAACTGAGCTGACCGCACCAAAAACACCACCGCTTCAGGTAAGACATGTCTTGTTACTCTTTTTATTATTATAACAATCGACATGGGATAAAGAGCACCGTACCCGCACAGCAATTAACTTAACGGCGGTAGTATTAGATTTTGTGCATCTAGCGTACTTTTTCCTGAAAACGGAAAAAGTTTTAAAAATGTGTAGGAGTACTTCCACACCCAAGTGAAATAAAGACAAATAAAGAAAAATCTAATATCAGTACCTTCTATCATTATGAAAAAGTGATATATTTTCGTGTCTTAAAGAACGTCCAATGATATTTTAGTAGAAACGGAGAATGAAATGATAGCAAGAACTTCCACACTATGATTTTATATGAGTGTCTTCAAAGAGATGCAAAAAGCATGCAGCTAAATGACATATACTGTCGAAGGGAATTCTGTTTGTAATTTATCAGTTCCATATCGACGCTTCCAATAAGTTCGGCTAACTGGGTGACAACATAAGTAACAACATACTTTGTCAGGTACTACACGCCGTTCGAGTACGACCCAAAAATGTTGACTGTATGGTTGTAACATGCTTCACGACGCAGTTAGCATTAGTAGATATGGTATCTAAATATGGCTACACCGAATATATGGGATCTGCTGGTCGAGTTTCTACATTTGTTGTTGAAATGAAATGGACATCATTGAGGTTTTATCATCTCTCCGATCACTATTAAAACTGTCACGAAGGTAATTTTCAAGATGTAATGCCCTATTATTCTTAGATAGTTTTTTTCTAATCTCTCAGCATATATCGAACTTGAATAAATAAACATAATGAAAAGAAGTTCCAAAAATGGGCGATGCATGGAAAATCCATCAGAAGCACAACTATTAAAAGGATATTGCAAGAGTTCTGTAGATATTCGACATTTAATACATGTTATAATTCCTCTAAAATAAACATTTTATTTTTGTCCAAAATTTCAATGCAATATACATGTATACAATGTACGCTATTGGAATGGATAGCCAAACCTTTGAAGATAGACATAGTTTCTGTTAATCCCTTGTTAATTGAGGTCAATAAAAATGTTGACCTTGTACATTGGATCGCTGCTGTATGCCCTGTTACTGTTTTTGGGGGAATGTTAATAAGTTAATAAGCGAATCTCAAATTTTACTGCCCTTGTTTTAGGAATACTAAAAGTGAACATTAAACAAGAGGGCCAAGACGGCCCTATATCGCTCACATGACTGACCTTGAGTCACCCAACTTAAGTAGATTATATAATACATGTACATTCAAAATTCCAGAAAAACGAGATTGGCGAGTAGTTAGAATTTTTATTTATTTTGGAGATGTAACAGATGCGTAGAAGCGTTTTTACTATAGCTGCCTATATAGTAAACTAGCACCTCACTGTGGCGGTCATGTTTTTTAACAAATCACAACGGCTTGAACAAATTTGGTGAAGGGTCCTTCAAGGAACATTTCTATGAATTGTTTTTTTAAATTAAGCTAGTAGTTTCAGACAAGAAGATTTTTTCTAAGTTTTTACTTATTAAACTTGCCCCGCCCCCTGGCGGCCATGTTAATTGACGAATCAAGATGGCTTAAACAGACTTGGTAGAGGGTCACCCAAGAAACATTTCTGTGAAATCAAAATTGGCCTAGTGGTTTCTGACAAGAAGATTTTTTAAGATTTTACTATAGCTTATACAGTAAACTAACCCCGCCCTTGGTGGTCATGTTTTTTGACGAATCAAGATGGCTTGAACAAACTTGGTAGAGGGTCACCGAAGGAACATTTCTGTGAAATTATTTTTTAATCGAGCCGGTAGTTTCTGACAAGAAGATTTTTAAAGTTTTTACTAATTAAACTTGCCCCACCCCCTGGCGGCCATGTTTTTTGACAATCAAGATGGCTTGAACCAATTTGGTAGAGGGCTTCCAAAGGAACATTTCTGTGAAGTTATCAAAATTGGTCCAGTGGTTTCAGAGGAGAAGTTGTTAGAAGCTAAAAGTTAACGACGGACGACAGACGACAGACGACTGACGACGGACGACAGACGACGGACACCAGGCGATCACAAAAGCTCACCTGTGCGCCTTCGGCTCAGGTGAGTTAAAAAAACGGTTACTTTTTTGGGGACAGCTTGAAACAGAAACTGCAAAATTAATGGTTTACTGGTTGAGAGAAATTATTTCTGTTTAGTGTATAATTCAGTTTTCCATAATAAACATATTCCAATTGTTTATGTGTTTCAGTTTGTTGACAATGAGAAAGCTGATATCTAACCTCAACCTCCATAAACAAAAAAGGCAAAGTCTTCAAAAATTGAAATATCAGTTTGCTGCCTTGACAAAATGGTTATACACAACATTTTATAGCAAAAATCACATTTACTCCTAAAAAGCCAGAAAATAAAAAAAATCCCCGTATAAATCGCCATCAACATTTGGATCAACTTTATACCGAGCTTTTCCATTATCAAAACAATATAAACAGAATTTTGTACGCTCTTTATTTATCAGAAACGACTCGAATGAAATTGGGCCAAATGAAGTTTCAGTCAGTTCAGTTGACATATGCCCCAATCCTATGAGAATTTTACTAAGATACACAGCGAAACTGGACAGGAGTCTGAAGTTTCTGACTTCACCTTTTTGAGCTGGGTCGAAGTAGAAGGCGGAAACACTGAACGAAAAACTGATAAATCTGAATTCGACTTCAAAACATACACGCCACTGTCAGTTAATGTGAAATACTTTCATTGTTATTATTGTGCACTGCACGGAAACTACCATTTACAGAAAATACTAATGCACAAATGATTAAACCGTTATAACTGAATATTAACTGACCCAGTGAATCTCAGAAATCTATTAAAGCATGGACAAATTGAAGAAACAACTGAAACTGGAAACACAGAAACGCGTAACGGCCTATCTGATACAGCCAAAGAAATGGCACGCCTAATATCATGCGTTATGCAAAGTTTGTCTGAAGAAAACCGACTTGATGAAGCTTTAATTGCATTTTTCCAGCATATACAGGGATATTCCAAACAGCCACCATTGCTTCCTTTTACGGATCGATGTTGTACTGTGGTATCAATGTCAGATAACTACACGAATGCGCTATTTACTTAAAGCTAAAATCAATTGGAAACTTGGTTGAAGAATCTTTGGCGGGCGTTTTGTTTATTGCATGAATGAAGCAGAGATCATGCAGGGAAAAGTCACTTAAAGCAAACACAGTTAACCTCATTATCCAACAGTCCTTCGTTAGTTCGATCATTTTAATATTGATGGTGAAAGAAGACCAGGGATATATTTAGATATACTGGAAAGCAAAAGAAGAATATCAATCATCGGACAGCCTGTTTTACTTATGGTGGTAAAATGATAAAACAAGGACTAACGCAAAGCTCCGGCGATGTTGACTTACTGGAATTTGAAAATGGATCATCGCTTCAGAATCGGCAATGTAATCTCCAAATGAAAAAACAAACGGGATAGACGTATTGATAATCAATGTTCTTATAAATGTCCATCAAATCTCAATCTTCATACATTTAGTAAAAGCCATCAAGAAGAAAAAAGAGAAGCACTCTTCGGCCTGAGTTTCAGCACCCAGACGAGTCGTCATTGTACACCGTACTACAACGTACTTAAACTGCGAGAGGTACCTGACAAAGTATGTTGTTACTTATGATGTCTCCCAGTTAGCCGTAATACGATATACTTCGCTATCGATAGAACATTTTGGAAGCGTCAATATGGAACTGATAAATTGCAAACAGAATGCTCTTTGACAGTATGTCATTTAGCTACATGTTTTTGCATCCACAAAAAGGGTGTGGAAGTACTCATATAAAATCAGAGTTTCATTCTCCGTTTCTACTGAAATATCATCAAACATTCTTTAAGACACGAAAATATATAACTTTTTCATAATAATACAGGTCGCTGATAATAAATTTGTCTTTATTTTTCTTTATTTCATGAAATACGCACAAAATCTACTCCTCTTTCACTTTAAAACTTTTGCCGTTTTCGAGAAAAAAGTATGCCAGGTGCAAAACATCAACACTGCCGTTGTTATGTTTACTGTTGGGTGGGTACGGTAATCTTTATCCCGTAACGATTGTTATACTATTAAATAAGTTACAAGACATTTCTTACCTGAAGCGGCGATGCTTTTGGTGTGGTCAGCTTATTTCTGTACATTTTTGATGACGTTGCAAAGCTTCTTTCCCTACCGTGTATTTATAAAAACAAGATTAATGACTGGATAAACTGAGACAAGAAAATCGTAGAAGGTGGTCAAGACAATACCACATTGTAAAATAAAGCGTAGAATACAGATTGTATTCAATTTTAATGGTACCATGGGCCATATTGCGTTGTATTGACTTGTTTCATTTTGAACAGAGTACCTAACAGGAATCAAAACCTATCTTAATACTTAGGCTGGCCACCTTAATTATGTCGTTGGCTCGACGTAAAACCCCAGTAACTGACATTTTTTCCCAAAATGACTTTTTTCAATAATTTGGTAAAGGTTAGTTGCACCTCCTATCAAAATATGGTGGTTGAATTTTTTTTTTAATGTTTTAATTAAAAAAAATTGCAAAATCCAGTAATGCATTCATGATTTTTCTCAGCGAAAAAAAACAGTAACTGCACTTACTGAGTTTTTGCACTAAGTTTTTAAAGTACAATACAAAAAATCAATAATGCAAAAAAACAGTATTATCTATGATTTTATAACTTTCCTGCACTATAACTTTTTATTGACACTTCCTCCCCCTTGAAAAGAAAAAAATATCTGGATCTGAATGACAGCAGCATGTTTTTTAAATTCTAAAGATATAAATGTATTACATTTTTCTACTTCTGAAATGCAATGTAAAAGTGATGATGTTGATGATGATGTTGTTAGTGGAGATCTTGATTGGGAGAGTGAAAGTGATAACATTGATTGTAATTATGGTGATAGAGAGGATGGCAGTGAGATTGGTGATAGAGGTAATGATAGTGAGTTGAATTATTATACTATAGTGGTAGTGTTGGTAAGTTTGGTGATAGAGGGGATGGTAATGAGATTAGTGATAGAGGCGATGATAGCGAGATGAATTATTATAGTGGTAAGTTTGGTGATAGAAAGGATGTCAGTGAGATAAATGATAGAAGCGATGATAGTCGGATGAATTAATATAGTGGTAGTGTTGGTAAGTCTGGTAATAGAGGGGATGGTAGTGAGATAAGTGATAGAGGCGATAATAGTGAGATGAATTATTATAGTGGTGGTGGTGACAAGTCTGGTGATACAGGGGATGGAAGTGAGATTAGTGACAGAGGCGATGAAAGTGAGATGAATTATTATAGTGGTAGTGTTGGTTAGTCTGGTGATAGAGAGGATGGCAGTGAGATTAGTGATAGAAGCAATGGTAGTGAGATTAATTATTATAGTGGTAGTGTTGGTAATTCTTGTGATAGAAAGGATGGCAGTGAGATTAGTGATAGAGGCGATAGTAGTGAGATGAATTATTATAGTGGTAGTGTTGGTAAGTCTGGTAATGGAGAGGATGGCAGTTAGATTAGTGATAAAGGCGATGGTAGTGAGATTAGGGATCGTGGTGATGATAGTGAGATGAATAATTATAGTGGTAGTGGTGACAAGTCTGGTGAAACAGGTGATGGTAGTGGGATAGCTGATAGAAGCGATGATAGCGAGATGAATTATTATAGTGGTAGTGTGGGTTAGTCTGGTGATAGAGAGGATACCAGTGAGATTAGTGATAGAAGTGATTGCAATGAGATGAATAATGGTAGTGTTGGTAAGTCTGGTGATAGAAGGGATGGCAGTGAGATAAGTGATAGAGGCGATGGTAGTAAGATTGGGGATTGAGGTGATGATAGTGAGATGAATTAGTATAGTGGTAGTGGTGGTAAGTCTGGTGAAAGAGTGGATGGTAGTGAGATGAATAGTGATAGTGGTGGTAAGTCTGGTGATAGAGGCAATTGCAATGAGATGAATAATGGTAGTGTTGGTAAGTCTGGTGATAGAAGGGATGACAGTGAGATAAGTGATAGAGGCGATGATAGTGAGATAAATTATTATAATGGTAGTGTTGGTAAATCTGGTGATAGAGGGGATGGTAGTGAGATTGGTAATAGAGGCGATGGTTGGGAGATGAATTATTATAGTGATAGTTGTGACAAGTCTGGTGATACAGGGGATGGTAGTGAAATTGGGGATTAAGGCCATGGTAGTGAGATGAATTATTACAGTGGAAGTGGTGGTTAGTCTGGTGAAAGAGTGATGGTAGTCAGATGAATAGTGATAGTGGTGGTAAGTCTGGTGATAGAGGCGATTGCAATGAGATGAATAATGGTAGTGTTGGTAAGTCTGGTGATAGAAAGGATGACAAAGAGATAAGTGATAGAGGCGATGATAGTGAGATGAATTATTATAGTGGTAGTGTTGGTAAATCTGGTGATATAGGGGATGGTAGTGAGATTGGTGATAGAGGCGATGGTAGTGAGATGAATTATTATAGTGGAAGTGGTGGTAAGTCTGGTGAAAGAGTGATGGTAGTCTGATGAAAAGTGATAGTGGTGGTAAGTCTGGTGATAGAGGCAATGGTAGTGAGATGAATAGCGGTAGTGTTGGTAAGTCTGGTGATAGAGGCGATGGTAGTGAGATGAATAGTGGAAGTGTTGGTAAGTCTGGTGATAGAGGCGATGGTAGTGATATGGATAGTGGTAGTGATGGCAGGCTTGTGATAGAGGCGATGGTAGTAAGATGAATAGTGATAGTGGTGGTAAGTATGGTGATAGAAGGGATAGTAGTAAGATTAGTGATAGAGGCAATGGTAGTGAGATGAATAGAGGTAGTGCTGGTGAGTCTAGTGACAGAGACGATGATAGTGAGATGAATAGTGGTAGTGGTGGTAAGTGTGGTGAAAGAGGGGATGGAACTAAGATTGGTGATAGAAGCGATATTAGTGCGATGAATAGTGGTGGTAAGTGTGGTTAAAGAGGGGATGGTACTGAGATTGGTGATAGAAGCGATGGAAGTGATATGAATAGTGGTAGTGGTGGCAAGTCAGGTAAAAATGTTAGTAATAGAAGGAATTCTACTGAGATGAATAGTAAAATAAATGGTACTTGTGATAAGAGTTGTAATATAGAAATGAGTGAGAATACAGTTGATGATGATGATGATGATGATGATGATGACAGAAAATAGATTTACTATGCACACCCGTTAGGAATTTAATCCCTAACACCTCTGAACTCAATAGCCCCTCTAATGAATGTCAAATTGGAAATGTCTTAGATGTAGGAAATCAAAGCTGGGGGAGAAAAAGAAAGAAACAGGAATCTAAATGGAAAAGAAATATTATAAAAAATAAAAAAATGCAGAGATCTTACAAGTTATACAAGTCATTCTGGGTGAATAAATCAGTTAAAAGGATTGTTGATTGCTTTGTAAAAAGAAATATCAACTACATATTACAGAAATCTAAAGGGAAACTTTATTCAATGATTTCTTGGACCTTGGTAATATTGATCGCCAAAGAGATTATGTGTCTCGAACAATTCTAGAACACCCAAGAGTTAAAATTCTAAATAAGACCAATAATAAAAGGAAGGTTTCAAAGAAATACTGTTTGTTTATGAATGGTAACAAAGCAGCCAACTTGTTCGTTTATTTATTATTAATTTATAGCATAACTGGCAAATATAGTTATAGTTACTATTAATGTTGAATGACCTCTATTATAATTCAATTAATGAAAAACGACACGTTATTTATAATACGATGACTCAAAGCAACACATTTAAGATAAAACACTGCTAAAAGATGAAAATTGTGGCATTTTTTTTTTAAATTACTAAAGATTATAATTGATAGATACTGCTCAGATAATGTTAAGAATTTTTTTTAATTGCGATATGAAGTACAGAAATAGTGTTTATAAAAGTGAAATATGAATCATTCTGTTTATGGTTTTAAAACAGTTTATAATTCCACAGAGCTTTCTCTTCATGTCTATTGTGAAGCTTAATAAATATTAGCGTAAGAAAAGAAATGTTTCATTTTAATATTATTTGATTTTTTAATTTAAAAACTAATAAAAAAACAAAAACAATTTTATAAGAAACAGTTACTATAAGTTATAGCAAGTCATTTGTTATGTGCGTGTTTACTATGTATATTTGTATAATGGGCCAAATTACTTTTGAATAAAATATAGTTTGAATAAATAGTGCTTATTGTAAAAGTAAAATAAACTCTTTTTTTCCATTAAACTTATGTTATTATACTAGTTGTCAAGTTTAGTAAATCTTTGGCCATTTTAATTGTACAATATACCTTTGAGAGTAAAAACTGATGTTTTGCACAAATAAATTTAAGAGCAAAAAAACAGTAAACGCACTTACTGGAGTTTTGCACAAATATATTTCAGAGCAAAAAATCAGTAAGTGCTGTTACTGGAGTTTTTCGCCGAGTTTTTCAACGCAAATTTCCAACTTAATTTTTAAGATCACTTTTAATACTTTGTTATTTTTTTTTTAAACAAGATACAAATGTGAAGAACTGTTTTAATAAATATACTTAATTATAAGATTAAACTTAAGTCTTTCAACTAGTAATTGATATAATCAGTTTTTTGTCTGTCCTGAAAAGTAAGAAAAATGCAGTTACTGGGGTTTTGCGCTGAGCCAACGATGTGTATTACATACACAACTACCCAGTTTATGTTTTGAGTAGTTTTGTACAAGTCTTTGTAATATCTCATACGAGTTAATTGACTCACCGCTGTATACACGAGCTTTTAAATGTATCAGTAATATTTTGAGACCATCACTTACACGTAGTAGTAGTGATAGTGACAGGCAGACCTCCCCGCAAATAACTAGCAATCTTTCTCGCAGAAAGTTTTTGGACCGAACAGGACTCGAATTTTCTACCTTAGTGGTAAGAGGTTAGTTATATTGAGACGGCGCTTTGGACCACTCGGTCGCGGAGGACCCACTTCGTATTTAAATAACAAAGGCACATGTATGTAATATGGGAACGCATGCACGCGTTCTTCGGCAAAAGGTGATACGAACTTAATAAGCTTTGCTTTTATTCCGACCCCTTTTCACTTTGTATTTTGTATAAACAATGTTGTAAATTTCATAAAATATAGTATGTTTAAACTACAAAGGACATTGTCCTCCCCAAGTAGGGCTTTATTATTTCGCCACTGAAATCATGCATAGAATATCCCCATACAAAGTAAAAAACTTAAAAGTATGAAATGCATTTTAACAGCAGAGCCACATATGATATGTATTAAACACATGAAGGAGCAACATGTTTAGTCATGCTTTTTTATTATTATTAAATACTAACATATGGAACATAACGAAACTGTTCACACACACACACACACACACACACACACACACACACACACACACACGCGCAAGCACGTATGCACGCACGCACGCACACATGCACGCATCACACACACACAGTCACACACACACGCACGCACGCACGCACATCACACGCACGCACACACGAACGCGCATATACAAAACAATTAAATCAAATATACAAACCACGACGTGATTTCAAAGGCGAACTGTTTAAGGATTTAGATCTGTTATGGTCAAAATCAAAACATTGCCTCAATTTGTTTTCCTAATTAACATCATCCTCTGAGATTTATATTTCTGATTTTTTAAGAAGATTTTTTTGCCTAGAATGGAAACTATTTAATGTTTTAGTGTTTAATGCCTCTAACATTGAGAAGGCAATAAATGAACAACAACTTTACTCAATGAAATAGTTTAAGTTTCCATACATATACTATAATTGATATATAAAATACATTTTTTTTTCATTACAACAACATTGCTAAATGATATATTACTAAAGAAACATACATTGTATATTTATTTAAACAAGAGTTGTCAGACGACAACAAAGCTCGCCCCTGGGTGTCTAAGTCGAAAAAAGGTCATAACTGTGTCAAAATGCAATCCAGAGTTATGGTTCTTGTATGTGTGTGTTCCATTGATGATGGGAAACACACGTGCGAAGTTTCACATCCAATAAGTGGTTGCATAGATATCTTAAACTTAAACGATAAGTTTAACCTAGGTGTCTGCAGACGACAACGACGACGACGACAACGCCAACAACGACGCCGGGGTCATGGCAATAGCTCTCCTTTGACTTCGTCCCGGTGAGCTAAAAAGTAGTTTTTTTCTAAAAAAAAAGATTACCTTTCCCCCACTTTTGAATTGTTGCTTTTTACACCAAATATTCTAAAACTTGATATTTTTTAACCACTGATGTTGTTTACCATATTTCCCACGTTGTT
The DNA here is from genome assembly GCA_029582155.1 of Panopea generosa. Classification (NCBI taxonomy): domain Eukaryota; kingdom Metazoa; phylum Mollusca; class Bivalvia; order Adapedonta; family Hiatellidae; genus Panopea; species Panopea generosa. The sequence continues at coordinate 30,274,487 of CM055902.1, read as the reverse complement.
AGAAGTAAAAAAAATACATTAAGACAAACAACGTTTACCGTCTTGTTTTCTCATTATATGGTATTTTATATGTTGTGTGGCAAAATAAAAGGCAACATATTCATTTGTTGAGGTACCTTTTTTAAATCTGTATGTTAATTTGTTGTTTTTGTACATGTAGAGTGAACCTGGAATCTTCCTTCATGTTGGCGTCCAATAACCTATAATTTGTTGTATGCCGTAAAACCCTATTCATTCATTCAAAGTCTTGTACTAGAAATCGATGCATGAGGTACGGCTTAATGAAATTACCACTATAACCTACATTGGAAACAATCGGTTGCCAAAAAATATGTCACCTTTTGACTGAGTTATAAGGTCAAAGGTCACCACAAGCAAAAGTTTTAACTGGACAAGATAATAACAAAAGCATTCATATCTAAGACATCTGTTATTTGTTTTGACCATCGCTACTGGTTTATTTTAAATTACCGATGGTAAAAGTATAAAATAAGTATTATTCATTGAGGTCATTGGGTTAAAGGTAAACAACTGAAATACTGAAGAATACGACAAAATACGACATAATATTAAATTATTTTAGTCTTATACGAGGCAACTCATAAGGTTTTGTGTAACATGTGTCTAATGTCATTATACAAACTTAATCACAACATTTTCTGTTGTTTTGATGCAAATATCAGATATACATCTAGTTTGACAGACTTTAGGAGCAGTATATGTGGAGCGAAAATAACCACTGTTGACCTAGATAAAATGGACACATTTTTGCGGAGTCCAATACGAAGAAAACCGATAATCGCCGAAGTCGAACGAACGCGGTATACGAGGGGTGTCCCAGAATTACGCGGACTTTCTCTATAACTTGCAAAGTGTTGAAGATAAAGACACAAAAATAATACCAACAGCAGGCCATACTTTTATTCAACAGGTAAATAAAATTTTAGAGATGTATGTTACCTGACGTAGATTTGATAGTCCTTTAAAGTACACAGGGGTACCAGAGGCGGGGCAGGTCATCATGACGCTACGGCGTCACTTTAACGTTACGAGGTCACTGTGGAGATTTTACTGATAAAGACAACGTCGATGTTTGTTCTCTCAATGTAGTCTCCACTGCACCGGATACACTTTTCATGTCTCGATATCCACTGAGCAAACGTGTCCCTATACCACTCCCTCTCAAAGCCAGCTACCACTGTGTGTGTTGCCACTGATAGCTCATGAAAATTATCGAACTTGTGACCTTTAAGTGCTGATTTAACAACGGGGAATACCCGGAAGTTCATAGGCGCCATTTCAGATGAATAAGGTGCGTGCTTTACTGCCTCAAACCCAAGCCAATTAATTTCAAATTGTGTTACTGCTGCTGTGTGACTAGGAGCATTATCCTGGTGAAGTATTTACGCTCTCTAGCTCTAATCCTGGTCGCTTATGTCTGATGGCTCGAACTAGATCTCTCCGCACAACCTCGAATGCATAATTAAAGTAAAGGTAAATGCAGAGCGAATAACTTTATAATTCACATATTTTAATAAATAAATATATATAATAATGGTAAATAATTGTATAAATAATTAAAGAAATAAGTGAAAATTCTGCCAAAAAATAAATATTAAAAATTACCTTTGAATAATATGACGAAGTCACAGTCATATGGAGAGGTACCGCGTGCTGCAGTAGCATACCCGATCTGTCCATAAAGAATATTATGTACATCTGTTTTCCAACGGACTTTGCTCGCATTGCCTTTTTCGGTGGAGGAGACGAATCTGCTTTCCACTGCCTAGATTGCTCTTTCGTCTCTGGATCGTACAAAAACAACCATGTTTCGTCAGTAGTAATGATTCTATCAAGAAATGCATCCCCTTCCTTACGAAAACGTGCTAAGAATCTCCTTGAAGCGTGCTCTCTCCTCTCCATATGGTCATTTGTTAACAGCCGCGGAACCCAGCGAACTCTAAGTTTATGCATAAGCAATTTTTTGTCAAGATGCTCGACTTATTCGGGTGAGGTCGCTTATACCGCGCACCGTGTATATCCGATCTTGATCAATGACGTCCTTGATTTTCGCAACTGACGTCATATCCAGTGTTGCCTTGCGACCATGACCCGTGTCATCATTTATGTCCTCTCTTCCATCTTTGAAACGATTTTGCCATTTAAAAACCAGTGATCTCAATACAGCTGGCTTTATAGCTGATTCTTATATCATATCTCGAGTCTGCGTCGGCGTTTTACCGAGATTTACACAAAATATTATGATTGTGCGGTGTTCTGAATGATCAGTTGATGTCATTTTCTGCGCGTTGTTTTTTCCCACCTTTCGCACAACTATATTGTAAAACTTTACAGGTTATCCTGTGAAATATATATGTTCTCAAAATTATTATTGTGTAAAAAGATAAAATATTAATCTGTGATATCTGATATATATTATATTAGATAATCAACTAGTTTAATTTATTATTTAAAAAACATGTTATTGCTTCTGTATTATTGATTGTTAATATGTTTGATGTATCTTTGTTTTTATGACATATATATTATCACAAATTAATAAATAAATAAAAAAACAAAAAAACTTGTAGCACAAAACAATAATTCCGACGGATATGACGTCAGTATATTCAGAATCTGTCGAAATGATGCCATGTAAGGTTTGCACGACGTCGCGCCAAAACACATTGATTATTACAGACGATATCGACTTATAGTGATCGCAATATATATTGAAATAATGACCTGCCTCAGCGAAGGTTGGTTACTATAGTGACCATTAAAATAAGTCACTCTTTACGTAATCATTATAAAATTAATGCTCGAATTCAATAGATGCTATTTAAGGTTTTGTATTTGCCAAATTTTGTTCATAGATTAATTAAACAAAGCAAAAATCCACGTAATTCTGGGACACCCCTCGTACTTGTTGTAGTTATCACAAACGATCTTAAACGGAAACGGCCGAGCGATTATCGGCTTTTATTTTACTTCGTTAGGTGGGTTTGAAGGTAAAAGAAGGAAATAGCTTAAAGTTTTAGTTGTTAACATTATGTATATATAACTTAACATAAAAAAGCAGTCGTTTTTAAAAATGTTCTTATGCAAATTGTTTTATTAGATTTTACAAAATAGTATTCTCATCTCACTTTCGTTATTTAAAGGTTACCCGAGTATCTATAATGAGATCGTCTGTCTATTCGTTGTAGTAGCGTATTACGTTTTATCAGAAACATTTAAACAATTAAGTCACTATTTTTATTTATCTACGACAAAAGGTGGGGGTGGGAGGTTAGGTTAATGCAGAGAATATCAGCGAAAGATAAACTGACGTATTTAATATATAAAGTTACATTAAGTAATATATGGTTCTTTATGGTTTGCTTATTAGATTTTACAAAATAGTATAAAATGAATCAGTTTGTATATAATTCATCGTTCTGTGTAAACTCGGTTACAATTACGTATATTAAGGACTTGTATAAATCCTTGGGCACATCGATTGTTATCTATTATCCTCTTTTGCTTATGGCGGTAAGTTTTAAATTAGTGACATAACACACTATCGGTTTTCACGTTTTCTACACGGACTGCGGTAAGATTACGGATATATTTTGAGTCATTTAAGAGATAGCGCAGTCGATGACGCTTATTACTAGGATTCAGTTTTAACTCCTCATTTAAATGAGTTAACTCTACACTTCTAATGCATAGACTTTAGAAACAACATGTCAACAAAAAGTGGTTGAATATCAACAAAACATAACACATTATTTTAAACTAATTTGATAACATTGAATAGTGTTATCAAAACCAAATGTATGCAACCAACAAAATAAAATGTGATGTGCACGTTCTATGGCCATATAAAAAGTTCGCGGTAACTCGGAGTATACTAGTTTGTAACACTTATGTCTTTTAAAGTTAACTCTTGCGTGTCTCCTCAAATCTCACCGAGGATTTAGTTTAACTCCTTATTTAAATGAGTTAACTCCTCCCTGGTCATGTCAATACTTTATATATATATGAGGAATTAATTAAAAGTGAATAAATCATTCAGTAGTTTGCTGTCGCCGAGGATGTTCGCCTGTGATCTTTGTAGAAAGGAGTATAAACGTAAAGATAATATGCTTCGGCACAAGAAAATAATACACGGAGACGATAGTTCCGAGGAAGAGCTGGAGAAAGAAGAACTTACCGACGAATCTAATACCGACGATTCAGATATGGAATCAGACTCGGATGAAAAGGAAGAAACAATAGACCCTTGGAACGACATGGTTGATTATGCATTAAAATCGCTTCAGCCCGAATTCGACAAAATAGCATCAGATTTTTTGTGAACGACGATGAACTGAATGAAAAGCAAACAAGAAAAAAGGCATTATACGAACTTTTGCCGAAATACAGAAAGCGATTTTCTTATCGATAAATAGAGAATAATATAGGTACATTAATACAACTTATAATTACTGTACTTTTAGATGATCCCATCATTTGTGACCTACCAATAAAAGTGATCAAAATAGACGAGTTCTTATCTATGATGGGACTTCATTGACGGCTGATACAATACCCAGTTACCACCATCCACCGAATCTACACACCTACTAAAAGATGCCAGTGATCGACTACCCTATTACAGACTGTGAATATGCCACCTCTGACGTGGATGACATTGTGGCCGCAGCTCTAATCACCACTCATGCAACTATCCATAATGCCACCGCTTCACCTGCTGCTATCGCGAAGGTTGAAAAAGTCAAACGACCAACCATATCATCTGCCGGCACCAGTGAGGACTGGTCATATTTCCTATCAAGATGGACTGGTTATGTTGAAGCCACCAAGGTTTCCGGCAAGGACAATGTCATTCAACTGTTAGAGTGTTGCGATGAGCACTTACGAAAGGATCTTACTCGTACAGCCGGTGGAACATTAACAAATAAATCCGAGGATGAAGTAATTAAGGTTATGAGACACTCGCCGTGAGAGAAGAAAATACCATGGTTGCTCGGGTCACTCTTCACAGTATGCGCCAAGACAGAGATGAACTGATTCGCTCATTTGGTGCTCGGCTCCGTGGCCAGGCAGGAGTCTGTAAATTTGTTATTAAGTGCCCCAGTTGTGATGACAATGTTGACTATACAGAGGCACTTCTTCGTGATGTGCTTAGTCGAGACTTAGATGTCAGTGAAATCCAGTTCGACCTTCTAGGTGACAAAAACCAGGAGATGACATTAGAGGAAGTATTCAAATTTGTTGAAGCCAAAGAATCTGGTAAACGCTCTGCCTCACGCCTACTGGACACTCACACACATGGTGCAGAAGCAGCTAGTAGTTCATACAAACGTCGAATAAATGACTCTATGAAAGATCGCAATCGGCGCGAACAAAAGAACACTGACAAACACGAATTGTGTTCTTACTGTGGAAAGAAAGGACACGGGATTTGCTCGTCCCCACATATTAGAAAAAAAGAGTGTGCAGCTTATGGTCATACATGTAAATATTGTGGAATCAATCACCACTTTGACAATATGTGTAGGAATAAAAACAAATTTGAACCTATAGCAAAATCGTCTGCTGAAAAAGAAGGTGCCGTGTTCGACTCCCTCTGCGCTATCAACAACCTTAGTCAGCACCGCGGTAGTAAGGCTATTACTCTTGACCATCACCTCTACAGCCAGCTGCCTGATACTTGGGTGAAGCATCCCTCCAAACCAAAGTCATTTGTCAACCTGACTGTGGGAGTCCATCGCGATTATTATGAATCACTCGGCTTCAATCTCATCTCTACACCTAAGACATTCATCCTCCCCTGCATGGTCGACACCGGTTGCCAGAGTTGTCTAGCCGGCATCAAATTCATCTATCGACTCGGAATGAAGAAGAGCGACCTAATCCCCGTTACATTAAAGATGCATGCTGCCAACAACAAAGGGATAACCATTCTAGGTGCAATCATACTACAATTCGCCGGCAAAGACAAACAGGGCAACATGAGCGGGACCCGTCAGATAACCTATGTTTCTGACAACTCAGACAAGATCTACATCAGCAGGGAGGCCAGTGTCTGCCTTCAAATGAGTACGGACACATTTCCAACGATTGGTGATACTAACGGCAACCAGACAATCCACACCTTGAACGACGGTCGATCTGCTAGTGATAGCAATGACAGTGGACTAGCCACTGAATGCAACTGCCCACGCCGCCAGATGCCACCATCTCCTCCTACAAAGCTGCCATTCCCTGCAAATGAGAACAACCGTGAGACACTCCGACAATATCTACTCAACCACTGCCAGTCTAGCACATTCAACACATGTGAACATCAGCCATTACCTATGATGGAGGGTCCCCCACTTCTCTTTATGGTGGACTCTTCTGCCACACCTGTAGCGATAGACACTCCTGTGCCAGTACCTATTCATTGGCTAGACGATATCAAGGAGGGACTAGATAGAGATGTCAGATTAGGAGTGATCGAACCAGTGCCGGTTGTTGAACCAGTAAAATGGTGCCATCGCATGGTCGTTTGTGCCAAGAAGAATGGCAAACCGAGGCGCACCGTTGACTCACTACCTCTGAACGCACACGCCACACGTGAGACCCGTCACACGAAGTCACCATTCCATCAAGCAAGATCAGTGCCACAGGGGACAATAAAGTATGTTTTTGATGCATGGAACGTCTATCACAGTGTCCCTCTCAGAGAAGAAGATAGGCATCTTACCAACTTCATCACCCCCTGGGGAATATACCGTTACTGCACCGCACCATAGGGCTACATTGCGTCGGGCGATGGCTAATCTAGACGGTTTGACGAGATTTATGCAGAGGTCCCAAACAAGACTAAGTGCATTGATGACACACTCCCCTGGTCCAACAGTCTGGAGGAAAGCTTTTTCCAGGCATGCAACTGGCTGGACCTATGTGGTAAGAATGGCGTAACCCTCCGGAGAAGTTCATCTTTGGACAGGAAACAGTGGAATTTGCAGGCTTCGAAATCACTGCAGACAGTGTAGCCATGCAGAAAGTTTCTCAATGCAATCATTGATTTCCTATAACCAAGAAACATCACGGACATCCGATCTTGGTTTGAGCTCATCAACCATGTTTCATATGCCTTCAGCGTGACTGACTGAATGCTTCCCTTCCATGACTTCCTTAAGTCAGGCACACCCTTCCATTGGAATGAAAACCTCGACGAGCTACTGGCAGAATCGAAGCGAGTGATTGTGAGTGAGATAGAAGAGGGCGTACGGATTTTCGACAAGTCCAAACCGACATGCCTTGCCACAGATTGGTCTAAAGTCGGGATAGGATTCTGGCTCTTTCAAAACACTGTAGCTGCCCTAAGACTGAGCTGTTCTGTTGCCCAACAGGTTGGAGAAAAACACTTGTTGGTAGCCGCTCCAAACACACAGTGCTGAATCCCGTTATGCTCCAGTGGAGGGGGAAGCCCTAGCAGTTGCTGATGCCCTGGACAGGGCTCGTTACTTCGTTCTAGGATGCGAGGAGCTCATTATCGCCGTGGATCATAAACCATTCCTTAAATTATCAAACACACGACTTCGAAACTTGAAAGAAAAAAACGCTTCGGTACAGATTCCGCATGACCCACGTACCTGGAGTGAAACATCGGGCTGCCGATACTGTCTCCCGCCACCTCACAGGCGACAGTTACCCTCCCAAGATGCATCTACGAGACGACATCTCCACTATCACACATATGCCACGTAATGAAGCATCTGAGTCTATATTAACATCGCCCTCAGACCTACGACATGCCTTCCTTGCTGGCATTCGATGCATAGAGACACACCAGGACGATAGCTAAGACACTGGGAACCTTGCTGCAACTTCATCCCTGCACACATTACAATCCATCACCTGGGACAATGTTCGCATTGCAACTACCAGTGATGAGAATATGTCCACTTTAGTCAACATAGTTGAAGTTCGAATGCCGAATTCCGCCACGAGCTGCCTGAACCGCTTTGTGAGTACCATCAATTCCGTGATCACCTGTACACAGTGGATGGTGTAGTAGTCTACTAAGACCGAGTTGTGATAACACCTGCACTCCGACAAGACTGTCTGACAGCGCTACATGCTGCGCACCAAGGCGTTTCATCAATGATCGCAAGAGCCGAAACACCCCTGCAATCACAACTCTCAGGAACAGCTGCAATCAATGCAACAGAATGGCATCATCTCAACCAAGTGCACCACCGAGCTCTGCAAAATCACCAGTATACCCTTTCCAGTGTGTGTGCGCAGATTGTTTTCATTGCAAAGGAATCAACTATCTGGTGATTGTCGACAGATATTTCAACTGGTCCATCGTTGAACAAACCTCAGATGGAGCCACTAGTCTGATTGACTGTCTTCGCAGATCATTTGTAACATATGGCATTCCCGACGAGCTTTCATCCGATGGGGGCCCCGAATTCATCGCCGCCAAAACACGTGAATTCTTGAAAACCTGGGGAGTTCACCATAGCCTATCGTCCGTCGCATTTCCCCACAGCAACTGCCGTGCTGAGGTCGGAGTTAAGACTACCAAGAGACTGATAACCGACAACACTGGACCGCTTGGCGAACTTGACACTGACTCTTTCCAGCAAACAATATTACAGTACCGCAATTGCCCAGACAAGGACACAACACTATCTCCAGCTATGTGTGTCTTTGGCAGATCTATCAAAGATTTCATTCCCGTCCTCCCTGGTCGATATAAACCACATAACACCTGGCAGGAGACTTTGGTCGCCGAAGAAGAGGCACTTAGAAACAGACACATGAGGGCTGCTGAGCGATGGTCTGAACATACCAAACAACTACCACCTCTCATCGTTGGCGACCATGTCCGCATCCAAAACCAGACAGGACCCAACCCTCGAAAATGGGATAAAACTGGCAAAATAATTGAGGTACGCCAACATGACCAATATGTGGTGAGAATTGATGGCTCTGGTAGAGTGACACTACGCAACAGAAAATTCTTAGGCAAATATGTTCCAGTATATCCCCAGAGACAACGAATCAGTATCGAAGATGACATGAAGAATGGTACTTTCAGGCGTTACCACCCTTTGTCCGTCCATTTATGTCTGTATGTATGTCTGTCAATCTATCCATCTATATATCTACCCGTCCGTCCATCCGTCCATCCATCTATCCATCTGTCTAAATATCTATATATCTTGCTACTACTTAATTTGTAAATGGGTTGATCATGAGTAGGTAATCCATTTACGAGTATATAGATTAACTATTCATAAGAGATCAACTCATTTGACAGACATACATACACACATAGATGGACGGATAAAGGGGTGAGATATAACGCGAAAATGAAAACATTTCTAACGATCAACGCATTGGCATTTATATTCTTTATTTCTCATATAGGAGAGTTTAACATGAATACAACAACATATCAATACACATTTACAATATCTACAAAGACAAAATTATACAATTTTTCACAATGTTACAGCAAGAAAATATAAATATATTTACATAAATATAAATACATTATGCATTCATATTCTAATACAACATACTAATTATAATTAACAAAGGAGCATTATTCATATATTTAACATGACTGCTCGTTCATACATATATATATATGTAGAATAGTTGTTTAGTATACATGCATATGAAAAATACCTACGTAACGACATGTAAGAGACAGTAATGGCTAAAATGTCATTGTGTTAAGCAATAATATTTTCCAAATAGTATGATTTACGTGATACATATTTGAGCCACATCCAATGCAGGCATGAAAAAACAATTCCATAGAAGCGGTCTATATTGTCTTTTAAGACAGTTTGCAACAAGTCATCATTACTTAGTTCTGTAAGAGCCAACTTTACGTTTACACCAAATTGTTGTTCCAGTCTTAACCATAACTTACGTCTGTTCTCATTTACACTTTGGCAATCACAGATGAAGTGAACAACTATATTAACAGTATTTATATTACATTTTTTGCAAGTTCCATTATTTCTTACTGCGTTAGAAAAGATAGTACATATAGATTTACAAAATATCAGGCACCTTGAAAATTTGTTTGCATATAACCATATATTAGAAACGCTATAATCACAATGTATTGAGCGAAATCTGAAAAATTCAGGTTCATTTGTTCTAATTATCCAATCACTGATGATAGTTTCATATATCTTACAGTAAACTTTCTTTTTCCATATGCCTTTACTCGGAAAAATACCTTCTGAGAAGAATTCATCAAGAACATACATAAGACCATATTTATCTAAAATATTGAATATATCGGGAATAAATGCTGACAAGCAGTTTCTAATTAAGAATGCACTAGATCTTATTAAAAACATTTGCTTAACAGCACAATACCTTTGTAGCCTACACACCAGATCAAGAAAAATTAAGTTTTTTTCGCTCTATTTCCGATGCAATTGGTAAACAATTTATTAGACTTAGAGCAATATCGGTTCTTGTTCTTATGTGTAGATTTTGCATATGCTTAATATATAGTCTGTGTGATCTTTCTAACAATAATTTGTCACTTACACTTAGAGAAGACCTGCAATGCCTTTGGGAGTACCACAGTATTATATTCTTTTTTGCATGTCAATTACTACAGATCATTATTAAATAAACCAGAATTAACTAAGCTGAAATACGTTCCTCTGATCTTACTGCAACATAGTTTAACATTATCAGTTAGTTTGAAATATTTACTACATGTGACTCCTAAATGGTTATATTGCTCTACCTCATTAATTCTGTCATTGTCAAGAAACCAAGTTCGGTTAGTATTACCATATTTAATTTTAGTTTCATTGAAAATAATAACTGCTGACTTAGAAGCATTATATTCATATCGCCACAAGCATGAATATTTATAGCAAATATTTAACATGTTTTGAAGGCCGTGTTTAGCGAGACTTAAGAGGACCATATCATCGGCTACAGATGGCTGCACAAGTTATTGTTGCCTATTTTAAAACAAACACCACTGTCACGTAGGGCTTGCATAAGGTCGTTTATGTAAATGAGATATAAAAACGGAGACCACACTCCTCCTTGTCTGGTTCCCTGCATTATAGGGAATCAGTCTGATGTAAACCCCTTATTAAATATACGACTAAGCATACCTTCGTGTATTTCAACGATGATTGACCATAGCGTGTGTGGAATTTTTAGCTTACGAAGTTTATAAAATAAACCGCAGTGCCAGACCCTGTCAAACGCTTGCTTGGAATCAAGGAAGCAGCTATATAGTTTACTGTCATTTTCTTTACAGTATAGACTACATTCCCGTAACAAAAATGAGGTCATTGTGCACCCCATTTGCTCTTGGAAACCACATTGCAAACCATGAATCGGGTTTATTAGGCATTGTTGCAATCGTTTTAATAGAATGCGCTCGAACAATTTGAGAATTGAAGATGACATGGTTATAGCACGGTAATTGTTAGGATCATCGTTTGTCTTGCGACCTCCTTTATGTAAGGTTATTATAAGACCTTGTTTCAAGGAAGTTGGGACATATGAATTGTTAAACATCAAATTAAACAATTCTAGTAATTTTGTTGTTAACATCACACCACCATATATTATATGTTCATTGTAAATGCTAGCACGAGCCCCTTCACATAATTGGGTAGTATATACAGCAAACAAATTGAAATCTTTCATGAACTGCAACAACGTCCGTCTTCGACTGTCGTTATATTTCAAAAACTGAACCCCCTGTAAGTGTGTGTTAAAATTGCCCATTACTACTACTCTTCCTCGCTCTGAATATGTGTTAACAACGTCGCGAAGTTTATCTAAATGATCCCTAAATGCATCGATCAAATGACCTTTGCATGGTGCATATACTTGTATTATGTAAATATAATACCCCTTTTCCATTTGTATTTGTACCCCAATAATTATGTTATCATCAATATCTAACGGTACAATAATATCATGGAACTGTCTGCGCCAAATAATAGCAACTCCATCCTTACCTACTTTGCGGTTTCCTGGTAATGACAAGTCAAAATATGATTTTCCAAAACCAACATAATCATGATGTATACTGTTTATAAAATGTAAATCTTTTTGGTAAAGCCAATGTTCAGATATACCACATGAATTTATTTTTCATTATTTAACAAAGTACTGAGAGAGTATGAACTGGATATTAGACCAGTTAAGTTCCAAGAACATAACTTTAATTTCACCATAACTATTTTATATTAAAACCATGTCTGTTTGAAACACACAGATGCATACATTAACTTTTAATTATTGTTAATGAATGTTTCACGACCACGGTTCTTCTTATTTCGATAGTAAGTACCACGGACATGACTATCACTGTCATTATATATGTCTTCATGCCTTTGATATTTAACATGTTCATTAATACTGCAATCTTGTGAATAATGCATTTGATTATCAGGGTATCTACTTTGGTAATCGTAATTGGTATCAAGGTCATCACTAGAACTGTTTTTGAAACCCACATAATCATTATCACCTTTTCCGTTATCTCTCATGTGATGATTACGATTTGCGTAGCTGTATGTATTACCCAAATTGTGACCACTATAGTTAGGCTTATTACTAGTCGACATGTAATCACCAGCTGTACGTTGATATCGGTTCTTGGAAATCCATGGCCTACACCTAACATCTCTAGGCCAAAAGCCAGGTTCCAGGATTTTTGACTGTTTTTCACCTCAACATTTTACTGAATAACTACATTTTTGCTATTGCGGGCTGAAAAATGTTAATTAATGTTACTTTAAGACCCTTTCGCTCAACAAAGTTAATCACTTTTATATCTGTAATACTAGGTTTGAAACCTCCTATGTAGAAACGTTAAGTACGTTTACGTATATGCTCTGTAAAATCGTCATCATCTTCCCCATCATCTTCATTTGTTTCACCATCATGGTCTGTTTGTTTGTAATGAGGAATGTTTTTACCTGATATGCGTACAGGGATAAAATTGCCTTGGTTACTAACGGGAACATCGGCAGTTCGATCAGGAACTAGTTCAGTCTGTGCGACAGGAGAATGCAGAGGACCGATATCATCAATAATGTTTTTACATTTTATCGTTTGCTCTGGTATATTAGCAGGTAGTCTGAAGAAACGATTTTCGTTACTCGACTGACATTTTACAGTGTATACACTGTATGACCATTCAACGTGGTTTGATCTTGATTCTCAAGCACTGGTTTACCGAACTCAGCATTGGAGGCAATCACTGTTTCAACCGAGTGTTCATTTGTAATCGTCATTACTGGCTCGTGCATATAATGTCTGCTAACAGATTCATCGTCAACTGTGACTTCTTCTACATTCCTATTTGACGGTATTTCAACAACTTCAGTGTCATTTATCAAAGTACTTGTTATATTTTCTCCTGTGGTCGCATCTATTTTAGAATCATTGTAACTACTGTCTTTGTTTGTATTAGGGCACATATGAATTGGCTGGCCAAGCTGGTCAGAAAAATCATCGTACTGAGCTATAGCATTTTCACACTCATTTGCTATAAGTAACATTTTTATTTTCCAATTTTGAAAGTCTTTTGTCAACCTGTTTCGTAAATTTCTTGAGTTCAACAACTTGAGTATTAGCGCCTGAATCGGATATGTCACTAGCATTCGTAATTGATTCCTTCATAACTTTAAGGTCATTTTTCATAGAAGTGAGAAAGTTGCTATTCTCAGTGTATGCGCGATCTGCTACACCATTGGTATCATTAAGCCTTCTATCCATATTGACAGACAACACACCATAATCGTTCCTTAGACGTTTAACATCACATTTCAGATCTTTCATTTCATTATTTAGTAGAGTTGACATTCCTTTTGCATCCTGCTTAAGTTTGATTACATCAGCTTGCATTTGTTCTACAACACATGTTAAAAATTCGACTTGGGGTTCAAACCCTTGATTGTATGACGTAGTAGGCTCAAGCACGCTTTGAGACAAGATGCTTGCATTATTCTCAGATTTCACCATACATTTCTGGGATATGCTGAAAATATCTTTAATGTCATCAAAAGGCGAATCTTCAATAACCGATATCAATACGTGGATAGCACGAGCATATTTGACACCAATGTTGTCACCTTTAGATGTTTGTTTACGCTTCTTTAGTTCAAGTACAGACCCAAAAGGATAGTCTTCCATTTGTTTGACTTCGAAGAACACATATTTCCAGACATTATCAAGCGACAAATTGTGCACGCACGCATAATCTATAACTTTTACAATAAACTGGTCTTTAACTTCCGCGTGAAACAATGCTTGCAATCGCTCAATGGAAAACACACTTTCATTTGGCATATCCAAAACTGAACTGTCAAGTGAATCGTATACATCATTCACATTATCGTCAGTTACACTCATGGATCTAGTTTCTGACACATATATTTGCTTCACAAATGTCTGTGAATCATCCAGATCATAACGTTGCCCAGGCGTAGTCTGGGAATCTAGTTCGCAGTTATCTAACCTTACCGGCAATAACGGGGTTAGCGTGTGATCACCCATCACTGTAAACATAATATGCTTACACAGGTTGTACAATCAGTATACACCCCGGGCACTTTTGTGTATATATTAACAATACACTTACACGTTCATTGTCCTGTGATTTCAATGGATTTTAAATGTACACGTTTGAAAACAATCATTCAGTGTACATTTTCATTGTTTTTTATAATAATAAGAATTGTGTTTGAAAAAATACCTCATTTTATAGCTGTTCTCATTAACACAAACTTCCAAAAATATTTCACAAATTCACTATTTGCCATTAAAGGCGGAGCATGAACATCACGTCTTGTCACACCCCGTATATTAACTATACGAGTACATGGACCAACTATTCATAAGAGATCAACCTATTAACAAATTAAGTAGTAGCAAAGTAAATATAGATATATAGATAGATGGATAGATGGATGGACGGATGGACGGACGGGTAGATATATAGATGGATAGATTGACAGACATACATACAGATATAGATGGACGGACAAAGGGGTGAGATATAACGCGAAAATGAAAACATTTCTAAGATAGATAGATAGATAGATAGATAGATAGATAGATAGATAGATAGATAGATAGATAGATAGATAGATAGATAGATAGATAGATAGATAGATAGATAGATAGATAGATAGATAGGGAGGGAGGGAGGGAGGGAGGGATAGAGAGAGAGAGACAGAGAGAGAGAGACTGACGGACGAACAACGGAAAAGCAGACAGATGGGTTAGATCTTTCATATGACTTTAGTTTCGTTAATATTCGTACACGCAAACATAACGTGTTTTAGTAATCCAGGGCGGAAACAAACCATTATATTAAGTATTTGTGTTATTTCATTCTAAGATAGGTTAGTGTCATACTTCTGTCAATATAGTCGTAGCGGTAACACGCCCTTCCTGACTAACACAATTTAACATAATACCGATAAGTTTTATAACGATTTGATTCCACCATGCGATTGCAACACTATAATATTGCATGCAACTTTAAGCAAGCAATTTATATCAACTTCATATTATTTATGTGTTTGTAATTCTAAAACTTGAAGTTGAGTTCTTATAACTGTTTAAAGGTATCATGTATATCCATGATGTCGGGGTAACATTATATTTGTATGAAAGTTTCATTTGTAGAGACCAATACATGTACAAGTTAAGTACTGGCAAGACAGATCAACAGACAGATAACCAACAGAGATAGGGAGAAAGGAATGAAACCATTATATTTTGATAAATTCATTCTACAATAAGTGGTTGTAATACCATTGTCGATTCCTGTAAATGTAAATAACATACGCTTCTTAACTAACTAAATTTTTTTTTAAATAATACTGCTTGTTTAATAACGATATGAACCCACCGTGTGATGGCAACACTATAATATTGTTACACAAAGCTAACTATCATTTCATTCAAACTTGATGTTATATTCCTTTAATTGATGCACTATTTTGGTCCACGGAGAGTCTAGCGTAACAAGTTGTGTTTATAAGTAATGTATGGTATTGTAATGTTTGATGTGTATGCAACTTTGATATACTATGTATTATTTTCTTACTAAAGAAGTATTAAAAGAGAAAAAGGAAATGTCAACTGAGCGAATGAAAGAGAGAGAGAGAGAGAGAGAGAGAGAGAGAGAGAGAGAGAGAGAGAGAAAGAGAGAGAGAGAGAGAGAGAGAGAGAGAGAGAGAGAGAGAGAGAGACATACACACACACACACACACACACACCGGGAATTGATGGAGCACTGTATAAACAACAGGAATTTTCATTTCAACTAACAAGTGCTGAGGTTTTTACTCTTTATTTGAATATAACACATATTGATTAAACAGTATCGTGTTTTGAAAGCTGATAACAAATTTACCTTATAAATGAACTATAATACAATACACATTATTGCTATATATTTTTTTTTATATCATAGTTAAATTATCATAAAATCTATTAGATGTAGTTGAACTTTTTATATGTATATGCAAATAATCTCAGACAACTCATGCTATAACTACTAATTACAAACAACATTACATAAACATATTATGTTTTCCTACAGAAAATATCATCATAACAAATGTTTATATCCGAATTTAGCGATTGGTGGTAATGTCAGGCGGATTATACTCCTTAAGCACTTTGTCAAAGAGATATTTCCGTTTCTTAGTTGCGTACTTCCAGGACTCTTCACTCTCGAAATCGTCTTCTTCTTTCAGTTGTCTGGCTGTCCGTTTGATAGCAGTATGAATGGTATCTTTTCTCATCGAATCGAACCATAAAACCCTAAATAAATATTTATCGATAAGAAGCTTTCTGTATTTCGTTCGTTGAATGCCTTTTTTCTTGCTTGCTTTTCATTCAGTTTATCGTCGTTCACAAAATCTGATGCTATTGTGTCGAATTCGGGCTGAAGCGATTTTAATGCATAATCAACCATGTCGTTCCAAGGGTCTATTGTTTCTTCCTTTTCATCCGAGTCTGATTCCATATCTGAATCGTCGGTATTAGATTCGTCGGTAAGTTCTTCTTTCTCCAGCTCTTCCTCGGAACTATCGTCTCCGTGTATTATTTTCTTGTGCCGAAGCATATTATCTTTACGTTAATACTCCTTTCTACAAAGATCACAGTCGAACATCCTCGGCGACAGCAAACTACTAAATGATTTGTTCACTTTTAATTAATTCCTTATATACATATAAAGTATTGACATGACCAGGGAGGAGTTAACTCATTTAAATAAGGAGTTAAACTAAATCCTCGGTGAGATTTAAGGAAACACGCAAGAGTTAAATTTAAAAGACATAAGTGTTTAATACTAGTATACTCCGAGTTACCGCGAACTTTTTATATGGCCATAAAAGGTGCACATCACATTTTATTTTGTTGGTTGCATACATTTGGTTTTGATAACACTATTCAATGTTATCAAATTAGTTTAAAATAATGTGTTATGTTTTGTTGATATTCAACCACTTTTTGTTGACTTGTTGTTTCTAAAGTCTATGCATTAGAAGTGTAGAGTTAACTCATTTAAATGAGGAGTTAAAACTGAATCCTCAAATCTACTGAGCCAACTGTCACGCAGTTAATCAAGTGGACAGTATGTTTACGCTTAATAAACATCAAATAATACAGTGGACAGTGTGTTGAATATATACCCGCTATAAGTAAACTGATTATAAAGATACTCGATATAAATTCGCTTTATTGCTGTCTAGTAATAAGCGTCATCGACTGCGCTATCTCTTAAATAACTCAAAATATATCCGTACGCTTACCGCAGTCCGTGTAGAAAACGTGAAAACCGATAGCGTGTTATGTCCCTAATTTAAAACTTACCGCCATAAGCAAAAGAGTATAATAGATAACAATCGATGTGCCCAAGGATTTATACAAGTCAT
Source organism: Panopea generosa (assembly GCA_029582155.1). Classification (NCBI taxonomy): domain Eukaryota; kingdom Metazoa; phylum Mollusca; class Bivalvia; order Adapedonta; family Hiatellidae; genus Panopea; species Panopea generosa. The sequence continues at coordinate 30,256,518 of CM055902.1, read as the reverse complement.
TAATATATGTAATTGTAACCGAGTTTACACAGAACGATGAGTTATATACAAACTAATTCATTTTATACTATTTTGTAAAAACTAATAAGCAAACCATAAAGAACCATATATTACTTAATGTAACTTTATATATTCAATACGTCAGTTCATCTTTCGCTGATATTCTCTGCATTAACCTTACGCCCCCCCCCCCCCACACCTTTTTTTTGTCCTAGATAAATAAAGACATTGACTTAATTGTTTAAATGTTTCTGATAAAACGTAATACGTTACTACAACGAATAGACAGACGATCTCATTATAGATACTCGGGTAATCTTTAAATAACGAAAGTGAGATGAGAATACTATTTTGTAAAATCTAATAAAACAATTTGCATAAGAACATTTTTAAAAACGACTGCTTTTTTATGTTAAGTTATATATGCATAATGTAAACAAATAAAACTTCAAGCTATTTCCTTCCTTTACCTTCAAACTCATCTAACGAAGTAAAATAAAAACCGATACTCGCTCGGCCGTTTCCGTTTAAGATTGTTTGTGATAACTACAACTAATATACCGCGTTCGTATGCCTTCGCTTTTATCGGTTTTCTTCGTATTGGATTCCGCAAAAATGTGTCCATTTTATCTAGGTCAACAGTGGTTATTTTCGCTCCCCATATACTACTTTTAATGGCCAAAGTCCATAAAATAGTATAATGCGTAAAATGTTTAGCTGGAACTGACATATATAAAATAACAATATTTATATTTAAGATGTTTGTTATATATTTTAAGAGTAGAACTGATTCATTTTAAAAATATCATTGAATGTGCATGAAATGATGTGAATCATTCATTAAGGTCATTGGGTCAAAGGTTAACTAGTAAAATACTGAGGAGGGAATTGTTCAAAATGTGTCGTTTTTTTTTATTAGTTTAAAGCTTTATTATAGGCTATTAATAAAATATAAGGTGAAATGTTTGCTTCATGTAAATATTTACTGTATATTTTGTTATTTATGGGTATATTAATATATACGTTGTTGGAATGTATTTGGCCTTACATGCCTGTCTTCTGTATCTTGTACAAAATGCAGCTACATGTAATTTAATAGATGTGCTATATGTTTCAACATTTTAGAGGTTATGCTTCTTCACATGTAGGGGTATTAAGACAATAAATAGGACACAAGGTCTATCGAATGACATTACAACAGAGTATCACAATAACAGTTAAGCTTTACCACTAACTGCCTAGCACATTGAATGCCCTGGTCCTCAAAATATTTTCATAATAAGGTTGGTAGCAACACGATATGTGGAATAAAATACCAAATCTAATGAAAATTCTCATATTCAACAGTGAGTCTGATTTGTATAGAGATTGTAAAATATGATTATTAATCAATATATCATAAGTATAAATTAAATGGCGATATCAGGCGAGGCGATGACATGATGGTGGTGGATCGATGGCACGTTTGGTGGCGGAGGGATGACGCGATGGTGGTGAAGCGATGGCACGATGGTGGTGGAGCGATGATACGATGGTGGCGAAACGATGACACGATGGTGGTGGATCAATGGCACTTTGGTGGCGGATTGATGACACGATGGTGGTGGAGCGATGACACGATGGTGGTGAAACGATGGTACGATGGTGGCGGAGTGATGACACGACGGTGGTGGTACGGTGGCACGATGGTGGTGGAACAATGGCACGATAGTGGTGGAAAGATGACACGATGGTGGTGGAACAATGACACGATGGTGATGGAGCGGTGGCACGATGGTGTTGGAGCGATGGCATGATGGTGGTGGAGCGATGACACGATGTTGGCGAAGCGATGGTGATGGAGCGGTGGCACGATGATCGTGGCATCGCGTGTCCCTGTCGACAAAGCAATATTACGATGTCCATTTCGGGGCACCGTAATAAACTGTGATCATCTGTCGATCTGAATCACTCCTTGTTGTGACAAAGTTCCCCGACCGAGTATTGTATATAAATAAATATGTCATAATTAAACAGTATTGGCTAAAGATACTATTCACTGACAATATTATTCTTGAAACTGTCTGCGTAAGAAGATAGTTAGAGTGGTCGTGTAACATGTAGTTCAATAGCATACGCCTTGAAATCACACAAAAATGGACAATGATAAAAGACTTTTAGGTTATTCTGTTCAACACTGGAGGTCAGAAACCAACGTATTAATAGTATAGTTTTTACCTGGGCAAATTTGTAGCAGCGTTTCAAAGAATCGCAGAATAGAAACGGTGCTCTATTTCAAACCATAAGGACGATCATGCAATGCCACCGCTAAAAAAGTTCAACATTTTAAATAAAAATTAGTTAAATTAAAATAGTATTATGTCGTTTGCATTTTGCTGTACCCGTACAATGACTAGAAGCATTTTCTATCAGTATGCTTATATAATGGCCCGGGCATCTACTTAAAGCCTCATTAAACTTCCGAAATGCATACTTTTTGATAATAACAAAAATGATTGTAATTAAATGTGTTTATAGTTTTGCTAAAACCATTCCTGTAGACCACTTAGTGACTGTTTTTTAAAAAGCCAGAAAATAAATAACTTTGATCAAAATGTGTATTTCTTAGACGAGCGGACCGACTTTTTTTTTTAATTTCAGTCACCAAAAATATGGTGAACCTTTAATCACCCCGTAATAGGTCTGTGAGGGTCGGGGTGAGCCATCCCCCAACAAACCGTACACATAATTGACATGCATGTTTTTATATATATATTGTAAGTATTTGTAACATGGAGCAAATAAAAACCACAAAAGAAAACAATGCATATGATACAAGCTTTGTAAATGGGGAGTGTTTTTTTTATGTCATTACAATTATATAGAAGATCTCCACCAAAATGATTGATTTTAACATTATTTTTAACATGATATAGTTCTAAATTAACCAAAAGACAAAAGTAGCAAGAAGAATAAGATATAATTATATTAAGAATAAATGATCAAGACATACAAAAATTATTACAGTGATCTTTTTAATTCATACATTTGACTTTTCACCATGTAAAAGTTACGACATTTTTTCCCGAAAACCCAGCCTTTAATATCACAAATAAAAGAACAATTATACCAAGTTTTATTTCTACTAGGTATTCCTAACGGTTTAACAATACGAATTATATATTAAAAAAATTACAGTACAAAAAAATAGCAATAAAAAAAGACAAAATATTTCTTTTGGAGATGTGATTTCGCTTTTTCAAGTGAGAACAAAAAAAAGGAAAAAGATAAACAACAGGGAACACATTTGGCAGTTTGTTTAAACATATTTCATTTAATTGATGATTGGTCTAGGCAACAGTTATGAGTAACAGTTGACCCTGTTAATTTAAAACACAAGCAAAAAAAACAAACAAAACAAGCAAAAGGAATTCAATTAAGTAACAATATTACTACAATAAAGATTCATATACATTCCAGTATTTTTCAAATTTTACTAATGTATCTTCTTTTTTTTGATTAGCATTTAATTTTTGAATTTGGTATACATATTTTATTTGTGGTTTGTAATTGTTGAAAACTGGTTGTCTTCAATCTAATTTCCACTAATAAATGTAATATTTTGCATGTAGTGTTAATTTATTCAGAACACTGTCATATTTAATTGACCCAAAGATAATATCTTTCACAGACCATTTTGGTTGAACGTTTATATTTTTGTCAGTGCATAGAGTTTCAAAATAAGCTCAAAATAGTTTTGAATATTTCCACTCCCAAAAAAGATGCGAAATATTTTCTTTATGCTGTTTACAAAAGTGCAAGAACTATCGTCTTTCATCTTCATTTTTGTCAATAAATAATTTGTAGCAGTAATTCTGTGATTTATTTTGACCTGAAACCATTGTAGCTTGGTGTCTTTAGTGCAACTAAATGATATTTTAATAATTTATTCCATTCCTTATCTATATTTAGTCCGTATTGATTCCATTTAGAAATGGATGTTGGTAATACACTGGACCTATTAAGAACATCATAAATAACTCGACAACCTTTCTTTATACTTGTTATAACATAAACTATAAGTGCGTACTGCGGGAATCATGCCTTCATATTCAATAAAATTTGAATTAACAGCAAATGTTTCTTTAAATGATCTAAAAGATTACCGTTTTCATTCATGAGATCATTGATCATTATTATGCTTTTATCATACCATCTTTTGTAAAAAAAACACTTGACCTTCCTATCTTAAGGTTATTGTTGTACCATAGAGGTTGAGTTAAAAATTGTTTCCATGACAATGGTTTTATAGCAGATATTAATAAATTAAGACTTTCATAAACATATTTCCAGAACAGATTACCTATTTTATGTAAATTATTATTCCTAAAATCATTACCAAAAATTAACGTCTTTGTGGAAAATGTATGCATTTGTTCATAGGTTGTCATACATTTTTTTTTCCATCAAATAAAAGTCGTCTTATCCAAGTTAGTTTCAAAGAACATATGAACTGTTTAATATTAATCATTCTAAGTCCCCCATATTCGTAGCTTTGAGTAACAACAGTTCTTATTATTTTGTCTGGGTAATTGATCCATAGAAAACTAAAACACATATTTTGTATCAGCTTAACTTGATCTTCAGGCGGATTTGGTAATGAAGAAAAAAGATGATTAAAATTCGGTAAAGCTTAACTTTTTAAAGCCGTTATCTTTCCAAAAAGAGTGAGTATTCTTTTGTACCATGAACGTAACAATAATTTAATTTCATTATTTATTTATTTTTTATAATTTAATTTGATCATACTGTCTAAATTAGTAGACATAGTAATTCCAAGGACTATAAAATCTCCCTGATCCCAATTTAGTTCTACTTCTATACATAATTTAACATCTGAACCTGTCTTTTCCCCAAACCATATAATTCTAGTTTTTTTCAACATTAACCTTTAGACCTGAGATTTCAGCATAAAATTTTAAAACTTTAAAAGCATGTTTAAGTGACTGTTCTGTACCATCTAATATAAGTGAGGTGTCATCCGCATAATGAGAAATAATGTATTCAGTGTCGCCTACTTGACTCCTTTTATGTTTTTATTTGTTCTGACCAGTACAGCGAATATTTCCACACACAAGAGAAAGATATATGGGAAGAGCGGATCACCTTGTCGGCAGCCTCGGAAAAAAATAGAGAACCAATCTGACAGATGATCATTTACTGATAAGCATGATTTAATATCTGTATAAAATAATTTAATCCATTTTTAAAACTATGACAAAAATTTAAAAACGTTAAAACCTCCTCAATAAACGACCATGAGATAGTATCCAATGCTTTTTCGAAATCAGCAGTAACAAATAACCTTGGTATATCATTTTTTTTCTGTGTAATAAAAGAGATCATATATAGTGCGAGATTTTTCGCCAATATATCTTCCTTCCAAAAACCCTGTCTGATCATCATTTATAACACTTGGTAGTACTGTGTGCAATACAGGCAGAAACTAGTTTATAAGAACTATTTAATAAAGAAATAGGCCTCCAATTTATTAAAAACTGTCTGTCTTTATTAGCTTTGGGAATAAATGTAATAATACCTTCTTTTTGTGTAATTGAAAGTTCTCCTTTCAATAAACCGTAGTTTATGGACCTCAAGGGGAAAACACCTATATCAATCCAAAAGAATTTATAAAATTATATTGTAAAACCACTAGAGCCAGGACTTTTAAGATTTTTTGCCCTTTTTAAACAAAGCAATATTTCTGGTAATTCAAGAAGGCCTTCTAATGTGAATTGTTGTTCTTGGGTAAGTTAAGGTATGTAAAAATCTTTAAACAATGTATTCAGATTGCTATTTGTAACTAGTTTGTGGGCATATAATGATTGATGATAAATCCTTACTCCTTTCAAAATTATTTCTTGTTTTTTTTCAAAACTTTGCCTTCATTTGATTTTAGCGAAGGTATACATTTACTTACAAAGTTTCTATTTTCTAGATGACAAAATAATTTGTAACCTTTTCCACTTCATCTAACCATTTAACTTTTGATCTTATCTTAATGCCCTCTAATTTTTTTGTCTTAATTCAAACAGACTTTTTTTTTTATTTTCTAAACTAACTAAATTATTATCTAATTGTTTTTCAAGTCTTTCAATTTCTTTTAGAAATTTAGACTCAGTTTGTTTTTCTTGTTTTTTAAGAAAAGATGAATATGATATTGTTTTATCCCGGATTGCCAATAGTAACATTTCAAAATAAAGTTGATCGTTAATATCTAGCATCAAATCTTTACTAGGTATGTCACACATTTGTACATTTAAATTTTGATTTCTTGTTGCTAATTGAAGTTTTGTATTACAATTACTTTTTTAATTTCGTCTACATAAGTTTTATCTTTTAAATGTGAGTTATTAAATTTGCAATATGTACGTCCTTTTCTAAATTTCCCAAAAGTAAATATTGAAGTAATTATTGAATGATCTGTTCGATACCCCGGTAAAATATTGCTATCCTCAATGTCAGTAAGTAAATGCTCCGAAATCAGAAAGAAATGTAATCTGGTCATTTTATTTGTATTTAGACGTCTCCAAGTAAACTCTCTCTCTTATCAAAGTTAAGTTCTCTTCAGCAGTCTGTCAAATTACATTCATTAATAATACTTAAAACATTTTCCCTAGCTTTAGGATTATTGATATTTACATAATTATGTGTATTTATTTGGGGATTGAGAACTAGGTTAAAGTCTCCTGCTAAGATTGTAACATTTCCATATCTATCAATCAATGTCTTATTTAACCCCTGTATAAAACTATGGTTGATCTTTGTTTGGTCCATAAATATTTATTAAAGTCATCCTTTTGTTATTAATTGTTATATCTAAAATCAGTTTATTACCATCTATATCACCTTCAGTTTTATGTATTTTGTATTCAAAATTATTATTAAATAGAATTGCAACACCCCTAGATTGACTGTTAAAATTATTAAAAAAAAACAACATTCGTAACCCCACTGCGCGCGTATATAATTTTCATCTTTGCTGACAAAACGTGTATCTTGTAAAAAAAAAAAGGGCAGAATATGATTTTTGCTTCAAAAAATGGAAAAACATCTATACGTTTATTTCTATCACCAAAGCCTTGGACGTTAACTAAAATAAAGGTTACCTTTTCAGTTATTATTTATAAAACTGTATCTACACAATGGCTGTCTGGTCAGACGTAAACTGTATATTCTGTATAACTGTTTTTTTTATCCATACCGGCACAGTATATGGTTTGAAACCTACTAGACATTGTTCCCTGCAAAAAGGGTACTGGTGTATATACAGTATATACACAAACCTAACTAAATCTAGTTGTCATTATCTAATAATAGATTAAACATAGTTACAATAACACATTTAAATATAGTTACGATAACATGTACAGAAGATCAACATCAATGTGCATGAGCTGTTTTTACACTCCTTCCGAAACAAACAAAAAACACTAATGATAATGACTGTATTTAAGGCGAAAAAACACACACACACACAATGGTAATCATCGACGTTTTATACAAAAACAAAAACGAGGTCTTATATTAATATCTCAACATATATCGAGTTTATAACTTACTTTTATAGTAACAATGTCAAAGTACACTCGTATATATAACTAATATAGTATTTACATTCACATTTTAGTTAAGAAAAAAAACATACACAAAAAAAAACACCAAAAAAAAAAAAAAAACATGATAGTACCCGATTCTATGTACATGCATTTGATCCACCAGAATATGTTTCTGACATCTGTTTTATTTAATCATAACTGTTTGTCTGTAAAAATTTGGCAGAATTCTAATATAAAGCTAAGAAGACATACAAGTACATACTGTACTACCTATCTGTATTCAGTATATGTTTATACACACACATACATACACATATATATTATAGGGCACTTGGTACCTTTTTGCACCAATGGGGCAACATATACATACATATACACATATACACCCATATATATACATACCTTTACACATACATATATACATACATATACACCCACATATATATATATATATATATATATACATATACATCCACACACACACATTTATATATATATATATATATATATAATTTATATATAATTTCTCAACAACGATATTTCTCATTTTTGGGATCTTTCATATATACACATATATATTATATACATTCCTATGCATGTACATACATGTACACACTATGTGTATATATGTACATGTATAGCATGTATTTATTGTTTCTTAAAAAATCAGCCAGAAAATAAATAACTTTGATCGAAATGTGTATTTCTTAGACGAGCGGACCGAACTTTTGACTTTTGTTTACATTGTACTGTACCTCCGCCGGTGTTCGGAAGTACACAAATGAATACTGCAGTGGTAGTGTGCGGATTAAGACCGTTAGATACAGGTTCATTAACAAGATTAAAAAAAATATAGCTTCGTTAATAGTATGTATCGTTATTGGGTTTTCTTTCTGTATTTAAATTTGTTGGTGTCTGCAATAAAACTGTATCGAACGTGGTATGCATTATATTATTTATACGCACTGAAAACAACGAGTACGGAATACTTGTTTGATCTAGTAACTCTTGCTCAGGATCCTCCCTTGCATATAAGCATGATACTATCGCATGCGCTATTACGTCACAAATCACTTTACGGCAGTCAATATTGAGAGGCTACCAAGGGAGGTTTGTTTAGTACAGTAATTAAAAAAGTAATTTTATTTCTAATTTTATATGAAGATTCGTCGCTTACGTGCTATAAATTAGCTCGTGGGTTCCAGTTCATTAATACACTGAGGGGAACAAAGGTGATGTTCTTAAAAACTATCTAACCGCAAGCGGTTATTTAATTTTTAACCCTACCCCATACAGTCCCCCATACCCATATTTCTCTCTGAAGTGAATTGATCATTTATAACCGACAGACGCGTTTCCGAACAAGCTTCGTAACTCCCCGTTTTCTGCCGAAGGTGTTTATCGGAAAGGCACGGACATTAATTTGTAAACAAAACCCGTTCTAAATTATGTATTAATTATGTGCTTTATATTTATGTATTCTATCATCCGTAAGAGTAAAACTGACTTAAATTAAAACTAAAAACGACCGTTTCGGATGTTTAATGAGCCTTTAATCCGTTTTGTCCAAGGTTTCATTACTTCAAGTCCTTGGATTTTATATTATATAACAAAAATTATAAACCAAACTTTGAATTTATTCATTATCTAATATGTTTTGTACTAGAACTTTCCCAAGTTGTAAATACAATATTGAATCTAGCTTCTCGTAGTTTTAGAATGCAAACAGGAAGGTCTTCGAAAGAAATATTTAAACGACAGAAAATGGATTGTCAAATGTGGATATTGTTGTTGAAAGTGAAGGTTAATTTCAGTTAGTATTGATACGTCATATTTACCATGAAATTAAATACAAGTACATGTATATTCATAATCGTTATATTCATAGACCAAATACGTTTTTTATCAATCTTCTCTCTTCTTCTTTACAACACTATTCTGTGTTTTTTTTATAATCTTAAAATGAATGCATATATGTATGTATGTATGTATGTGCGTGCGTGCGTGCGTGCGTGCGTGCGTGCGTGCGTGCGTGTGTTGTAAGTATCCATGCATGTATGTATGTATGTATGTATGTATGTATGTATGTATGTATGTATATATGTTGTATGTGCGTGCGTGCGTGCGTGCGTGCGTGCGTGCGTGCGTGCGTGCGTGCGTGCGTGCGTGCGTGCGTGGATGGATGGATGGATGGATGGATGGATGCAGGGGGTGGAAGGAGTAATATCGGGGTTGGTGGGTTTGTGTTGATAGCTTGCTGGCTGGCCGGGTGGGTGTATGGGTGGCTGGCTATGGTTTGGTATGGTACCGCTACGGCTACGGCTACGGCTACGTCTACGACTACGGCTATTGCTACGCTATATATATATATATATGTGTGTGTCTGTGTGTGTGTGTTTGTATGGGTGGCTGGCTACGGTACGGTATGGTACCGCTGCGGCTACGACTTTGGCAACGCTATATGCTATGCTATGCTATGCTATACTATGCTACGCTACGCTATGCTATGCTATGAAAAGTGACTATTTTCATTTTTGAGCAAGTGGCGGGGTAATGATTTTTTATAGAATTTACATGGAAGATTATATGCCTAAAACTTGGTTGAAAGTTTTCAAGTGTTCAAGTTCAATTGAATGTTTACTCGGGTGTTTATATTGAGAATTTACATTGACTGTTTACTCGGGTGTTTAAAGTGATTATTTGCATAGATATGCATGCGGCAATTCATTTTGCGGGGATATTGAAAAAGTACAAAGTTCTAAACTTTCTTTTACTTTGTTTTCAATATTTTATACTAAAGACAAACAGACAGTAAACTTGATTTCATCTATTTGAAAATAAAGAAACACACTGTAATGATAAAAATGCTACCATGCGACACATTTTCAAGTCAGGCCATCGGTGCTAATTAAACATTGGTATTTCGAGGATTGTTCTGTAACTCGCTCCGCAACTCGAGCTATTCATTTCTTTATATTTTATCATAGTCAATTGTTACGTCCCTTACATAATATATGTATATTATCTGGTATTGCTTAATTAACTAAACATTAGCGGCTTGATTGGCACAATATTTGACATAATTGATAACTACAACAAGAGAGGTAACTGTTGCTTGATAATTTGTCACTTTGACCCATTTTCCGCTGCAACGCCAGTTCCCATTGTTGGCAAGCTTAAACGACCGAATTACACATTACACAAAATACATCTTGTTATATTATTTGTGAAGACATACAGATTACCACAATTAATGCTACGTTTTATATAGGATATCCGCAATAGAATGTATCTACATTTTTCATTCAGATGCTTAAATGTCGAACAATTTTATCAATAACATTCGTAAACAATGCCAACGGCGAAGAGGCGCCAGTGTCAGCGGAGGGATATCTTGAAATACACAGAAAGTAGATCCATTCTCACGATACACATTGATATTAATGGCCGATAACATGAAAAGTTACGTTCTCCTTAGAATTCTAGTGTATTGGAGACCAATGTGAAATATGGATTAGTATGATTTGTGAAAATAAAACTTTGAACTATCCATAAGGATGGGAATATATTCGATATTCCTGGTTATTTGTGGGATATTAACAATTATACAAGGTAGGTATTGTAAACAATTAAGTGTGCTTCGACTTCCGATTCGACGATGTGTTTTGATTTGATCGCCTTTGAAGTTGGCCGACAAAGGTGTTGACCGTTATCTGTCTTGATATAGGTCTTGATAGTTTTGGAAGCGTTATGCAATGCATTTAAACGTTCCTACATCGAACATCGCCTGTAATTCTGCTTTTAAATTTTATTAAATTTGTAGACTTTTGACCAACCATTTTGCAGCTGATATTCACGTTTCATATTTATAAGTAGGTCGCGTTTCAATTCCATGGCATTGGTTTTACTTATCACCTTCTGAGTGTTGATCTGATTTGTTAAATATTTACATATTCTTGGAACATTCACAATTTCAACAGTGATTGATAAGTACAGAAGTAATTTAATTACTTACAAATAAACACCAGGTTTGTAAACTTACATCTACATACTAGCATGACATCACATCATCCACATACCAGCATGACATCACAACTTTAAGATGTTTTTTTCTTGGTGGGTGAATCTCAAACATTTGTGTGTGTTCAATGAATTTCAAGAGCATGCAGTCGTGAAAAATAAATTTCTAGGGGATGTGTTGCAGGTGAGGAAGGAAAATTGTAATGTATGCCCTTCTCCCCAATCTGGCCAAATGTATTCTATGCTCCCACCAACTCTCCCGCAGTGTGCGGGAGTCTCCGGGATCAAAGAGAAAACCTGTGACTCCCAGACGGGAGTCAGAATCTCCCGCAATCACAATATCCTGTGCATTATAATTTCACTTAACCCAGTGCAATTTGTTGTAAAAACAAACTAATTGACACTGCAAATGTCAATCATTGACCTAAAAATGACCAAGATACATAAGCTCTGCCATTATCGGTTGTAAACCAATCAGATTGCAGATGATATCAGAAACTTTCAACTTTCACACGAGAAGTGTTACAATCAAGACTTTTTGGCATATATCTTGTAGTCTTATCGGTTTTCTTGTAGTTTACCGCCGAAACAAAAGAAAATCAATATACTGTATACCAAAGATGATCTTGAACTTGTCTGAAACTTTTAGATAAGTGCGTCTTGAAATTTGAAGCAAACTGTGCCACAAGACCAAAAATAAACAATCTGAAAAACTGTGAAAAGAAATGACACTAAAAATCGTTTCTGAAATTGTTACAGTATTTATTCTGCATTGATAATTATTTAATCATTTGCAAGTAAGACATTGAACGTTCCTCGGCAATAAGTTATAACACGAAGAAATTCTAGTTGAATCTCCAAGGATCTATTCATCGCGAGAAGGGCATGTGCAACTTTCTAATCTCGGTTTAAACATTGGGCTATTTTACGGTATTTGCTGTTTTTATTGGACAGGAAAATGATTAAAAATATCTCCCTCATTTGCATCCAATCTCCCTCATTTCAAAACCCAATCTCCCTCATTGCTTTCCAAAAAGGTTCACATGTATGACCAACACCTCATCTAAAATTGCTTATTAATACCCTGCCAAACATCATGATTTACCCTTACCCCATATATTGAAATTTGAGATTCTAAATCCATCATTGAATTAATATGTCGGTGTTTGATATTAACTTTTTATGTTTGGATATCGCAAGATCCCAACTTTTTAAAACTATGTCATCCTCAAAATCAGGAATTCTAACCAGTTGAAATATGAAACAAGTGGACAAAGGATCGTAATTTAGGTTACTGCAACCATTTCTTAAATGAGCATGAATAATAGATAATTTATGAGGACCTATTAATTGCTCACGAAAATAAACTATATGCACATTTGTTTCATAATTTTATGGCCCTTCGAAGATGTACTGTCAAGAGAAACACACAATAGTTTAGGCTAGCCCTGAAAAACTTGTCGTCAAAACACATTTGTTTACATCAAATGATTTTATTATATGTTCCCGAATTTCCTGTCTGTGCTATATTTCTACAACCATTGATTGAAGATTTATGAAACTTGCTAGGATACATCATTACCAAGTGGAGATGCACACCTTTTCTAAGTATTTTGGTTCATAGATATTTCACACAGTTATGGCCCATTAATTCCATCACCTACCAAACCCTTGTCCATGCTATTTCTCTTTAATTTATAGTTGGAAATGTGCTTATTACACTACAAACTACTTACACTTTATTGTCTAAAGTTGTGTGGTTGATTCACAATTTAGTTATGGCCCTTTGATTCTTTCCATTACCAAATCAATATATGTTTTTGCCTTTTATGTTTATCTGCACTATTTGTTTGCACCACTGGTCTAGTTGGGAGTTGAACCAGCAACTTCTTGCATGAGCGGCCAACCCTTTCTCCACTTCACTACTTACTTAAAGAATAATAGAATTATTACTTAATATTGCGAAATTTCTTGTAAAAACATCTTTTTATGATGGCCAGTTTGAAAATGAGACCTTTCATGGACTTAAGTATAAAAAAACACTAGTTCCAATCCCAAGAGAGTTGCTAATGAAAGTCTTAAGAATGGAAAGTTCTTTAAGTGTGATACATTGTGGTTATATGGTTATGATATATCAGGATTCATTTGGTGACATTTGCATGAGCAGCACAGTGAGTAGAACACTCGCTCTATTAATGATGGGTTCTGAGTTTTAGTCCTGATCCAACTGCACTTTTTCCAGATGTTCTCCTGGAAAAGACTATACACTCGGGTCCCGTTATAACGCGGTTCTTGGGGTCCACAAAACGAAACCGCGTTATAAGCGGACCGTGTTATAGCGATAATTACCTTGAAAAAAATCGATGTCGGTCGTGCTGTCTGACTGTGAATGGTATTGTTTGCATTGTAATATGATACAACGCGTATTTGGTTACAACAGATACACTTAGATATGTATGAAATTAATACAAAAAAAGAAAAGAAAGAAAAACGTTTTCGTGTTTTGATTATACTAAAATTGGCAGCCATTTCCGTTTAACCCGGAAGGAGAAAAAAACGGTGTCTATATAAAAAAATCGCGCTTCAATTTAAACTCAACGCTGTTAGTATAAAAATATTAAAAATATAAATCTGAAGTATTAACATCAATAAAATAATAAAAATAAGTTTGTGTTTACGATCCGATAAGATACCCGCGATATATTAATACCTGTCAACCACTTCGTTGCTTGATCACACGTGATCATTCGATAATAACAAAGTTTGCATATGGCTTCCGTGTTTGGCGCGTGTCAGCATTTATTGAAGCACTCGGGATTATTACAAACTGTTAATTGTCAATGCTGGCATGAATCAATCCCTTAAACTATCCTTTAAACCACCATGAGGTAATGGTTATAACAGTTTGTTATAATCAAGGGTAATTGGTGAGTAGAAGATGAGCGATTATCAAATCAAAACATGGCGATGATCTATTATTTGGTTGTCATTTGGTCATTCGCGCAGATTTTCATGTTTTGTATCACGACCTTCCTCCCGCTGAAAAATTGGGAGCCAAGCAAAAACCGCGTTATAACGGAATTAGCATTATATCGGACCGCGTTATAACGGGACCGTAGTGTATATACAAATTGTATGGCAACGAGAAAGGGATTTCTCAGAGGTGGCATACTTCTAATGTTGGTCTGTGACCAAAAATAGAGAACATGGAGAAGTGTGATATATGGTTAAAAATAAATCGGGATTGGAGACATTGGAATGGATGGCTCAGTGGATAGACCACTCACCCTGTTAGTGAGGGGTCTTGAGGGGTAAATTGGCATAATCTTAAATTTGAGGGGGTACCATATTGATAAATATGATAAACAACAGTGTAGAATATACACACATTTAACGTTGTTTGTATTCCAACTTAGGCTACTGAAAGATCAGTTATACTTATTAAGCTCTTCTTTCATGGCTTTTAACCAGCACTAAAGCTCACACTGCAATATTCCCAAATAAATCAGATGTGATAGATGAATAACAATGGGACACAATGTATTATGTCAATCATCACAGAGAGGGGGCTTGGCAGTTGCCAAAGGAGTCAGACACTTCAAAATAATACTGTGGCAAAACGAGTCTCGAACCCGGGGATGGGACATATTAAAAATGTCACTTCAAGTCAAATTTGGAGAAGTATAATAATTCTTCTTCTTCCAGTTAATCGACCAACTTCAATAAAATCTGAACATATTTTAAACTTAAAGAAATGTATTTAAAATTGTATTCTGCAATCGAATTTACTTACCTATCAAGGGCTGATTTCTGAATATTCTGGGCACCAGCATTTGCCCAAACGCTCGAGCCCTTGTGTTTTGTACATACTGCACATCTAAAGATTGTTGAACCACTGGCAGTTTCAATTTTTAGCCAAGAGACTCGCGAAGAGAAAGACGAGAAAGAGACTCGCCATGCTTCCGTCGTTCCTTTCGTGCAAGAAACATGTGCCTTTTTGCCTTCGATGACTGTACTTATAATGTCATCTATCATTGGTTTAACAATATATTTTGTAGGGATATCTGTACTTTGTATTGGTTCTTCTGCTGTTTCGACATTTTTTTTTCATGATAGTAAAAGTGCTTGATTTTCTACATGCATTATGTTCGTCAAGCTTTTAAGTGAAAAGTAGACTGGGTTACTGTGCAATTATAATTGAATAACGGTGTATTTATGATTAAAAAAATCATTTGTTGCAAACCAGTCACCGTTTCACGGAAGTTTACATCAAAGTGAAAGTAGAATTTAGAATTTTATTTTATACTGTTTGTTTTCATCCTTTGCATATATCTAAAATAATGTGCGTTTTGCCTTCGCATGGAAAATAATTATCATGCATAAATTAGCTTATTTGTAGCGTAAATGACGCAAAAACGCATCTTATCTGGGGCACTGTAAATCCATTTTCCATCACATTATCTAAGGACATAGGTTCAAGCCCAATCGGTTAAAAATCTTTAGGTGAGAAAATATGCCAGTTACTTGTGGATGGACAGTAGTTATACTCATTTCATTTTTTTGTCCGCAATCCACCAGTAAACTTCAGCATTTCATTTTATCTGTTAAATGTTGAAAATTGCATTATTTCTACCTAAAGATTCTGTCGACTTAAGGAAACATTTAAATTAAAAAAAACATTGGAAATATATATTTCTCTTTAATAAGATCTGAAAAATACAATCTTGGTCTGTTAACGTAAGGCACTATTTCCATTCTTCCTTGTCGATCTGATAACTGAGGTTGTACACTTTATGTGAGAAAATTAATCTTTGTGCCAGTTACGGAAGGATGGTAATTCTACTTAACTTCATTCTGAAGTCTTCTTCCACCAACAAAGCTTGATATATATGCCATACTTTAACCCATTACAAAAAATCAAGTTTGTAGTTTATCTTGTTTTGTTCCCCCCACAATCTTCCTCATAACACATAAATCACAACAGTTAGTCATATCAAGTTTTTAAGATCATGGTACTTTATATATTTAAACAATACACCCATTAATTAGCGCATGCCTTAAACTGAAAAGCACTTACAAATTGACATTTGGGTATTAATTAATCCAGTTGCACTCATTGCAACTATCAGCCCCAGGAGTAAGACAAGGAACTTCTCAAGGTGACTGGGGAAGGGGGGGAAGGACATATAAGGGAAGTGAGAAAAAAGTGAATATTTCATTCTGGGTTGGGTTTGGCCAAATTTATAGCCAGTTTGGGCTATTTTTTTTCCTAAAACTAAATTGCCTTAAAATTCCCAAACAGAAGTAGACATTCTAGCTAATTTGAAATGATAGCATTTTTTTGACTGTTTTAAACTGCAGAAAATATTAAAATTCATTAAAAATGTTAGGTTTCCATTTTTTTTCCAAAAACACTCACCAACATGTTAAAATTCCTAATTCTAGCGACATGGGTTATGTTCCGAAAATAGTGAGGCACTGTGAGGGGAACCTGCATTCTTTTAAGTTTAATTAATTTCAAAATTAAACAAATATGAGGCCATCCATAAAAAGTTTATATGTTGTGCTCCTCCAACCCAGTATTTTTCATGTGAGTAGCTAATTTTGTATTGTCATATTCAGCAAAAATGGACAGAAATCTTGAAAACACTTCGAAAGTCAATAAAAAGTTTGGGTTGCTGCAACACGGCAAACACTTTTTTAAGAATGGCCTGAGTGGAGTTTCCAGAAGAAATACTATTAAAATAGAAGGAAAATGTGTTCCAATAATAACCAGTGTCAGTGATATTAAGGAAATTCAGACCACTGTGTTAGTCCTTTTCACCAGCTACATGCAGTGTCAGGTGTATGCTTTGAATTAGCAAAAAGTAAGTTTGGCACTTGGCAGGTGAAAAATAGTAACTGTCAGGCATATATATATATTGCATACAGGAGTAGGGATGCCTGCTGGGTGTATTATATGTCTCATCTATTATCATATCTAATAAGATCCAGCACTTCTGAAATGTACATCCTGACATCTTTATAAATATCTGGACCAAATTTTGCACTGTTTGCTCTCACAAAAATATTTACAAATGCCCATTTTGTGTGACTGTAATGTTTACCCATAATATTATATTTCGTGTCCAAACCCTTTATGCTTCTGTGTGTGATAAAGAGGGGTTGGGGTCATAAAGATTATTAATAGTATATACTATTTTATATCTTACCTATGTCCATCCAGTGTTACAGGATCTTTAAATGGTTCTCTTTTTGTAATGACGCTGATATTACCCTGACTGCTTATCTGGAGACTACCTGTCTGTACAGTAGTTACATTACAATATTCTGGTTTATTGACATTGTTGTCTACCTATTGATCAGCATGCATATATAGGCAGTTTAAATTGTGATTCCCCAACCCCTCACACACACACACACACACACACACACACACACACACACACACACTGAAATCTTCAATACCAATATTATGAATTTGCTATAAGGACCATGTCAATGGTAATACCTTCTTCCCTCATTTGGAATCCTGATTCCATACCGGACATTTGTTACCTTTTAAGCTCACCTGAGCAAAGTTCAAGTGAGCTATTCTGATCGTCCTATGTCCGTCCATCGGCTTTTGCTTCAAACTACTTCTCGGAAACTGTTGACAGATTCTCACCAAATTTGGTGTGAAGTATTGTTACATGAAACTCTCTCAAGTTTGTTCAATTCAAAGTCAAAATCAAAGTCCCCTTAATGGGTCCCAATGGATTCTAGCCCCTTTAGTTGAACAAACTTGAAACCCGTACTCAGTCATAGGGATCGTTTATACCAAATATAAACAAATTTGCTGGTCGGTTCTTCACAAAAATATTATGATTATGAATTAAAAGACCATTTTATTAAGCTGTTCAGACTTTCGCATGGTTGATTGCTTAATCATTGAAGATGGATAAAGACAAAACTCAAACAAATGAACTGGTTTATAGTATTGGAATATAATTGGCCATGGCTTCTATAATGTATGAATACAAAATGTGCAGTCATGTAAGTCATTAAGAAATAGTATGTTCATATCACAGACCAGTTTATAATTGTCACTGAAAAATTGATCCTGTGAACCCTGGGTATAGATGTTCACAAAGATTTAAATAACTTTCCTTCGAAATGTCCACATACAATGATCATTAAATGGTGCTGTGACCGCGAAATACTGCCAGAAGTCTTTATTAACAATGTATGGGTACTACGTCCTCAGCTGAAGCCATGAAGACTGGAACAAGCCAGTCAAGGATATAAGAAAGCAACTTCCAGAAGAGATACTGAAAAATATATAAAGAACAACTGAAAACTCTGTTTCAAAGATACATACATATAGCAATTAAAAAGCAGGATGTGGGAGGGTGGGTAATTTTTGCAATACATAGAAACTCAATGGATTATCAATATTTTTTTGCGATTAGCTTTGCGGTGCGCCTCATGAAACTGGGAAGACTGTTGACAAAACGGAGTCCTGTAATAATCACTTTAACATAATAATGACGCAAATACATGAATATAGGTACTTAGAGTTTCCTCCTTCAATAACCAGATTTAGTCTTTTACTCGACAAATTCTATTACCATATCTTAAAGAATGTTGTTTATGCAAATGTACATACTTGTGTGTAATTATTTGGTACACAATATGCAACACAGAGCTCCAGATAATTTTTTGGCAAGAAGGGTTATTACTTCTGAAAATTCTGATTGATGAGATGACCTTGCCCCAAGAATTCTATTAGAGGACACATGTCAATAAAATATATATATATTTTTTTTTAAATGGAAATAATTTTGCCTATTTCTTCACTAATGCATTGTTAGGTAAAGGAGGTTAAGATTTATAAAAATGACTGGGTTCCTATGTCTTAAGGGGTCAGGAGGGGCACCAAAAGGGTACAAATTGGGAATTAGTAAAATTGTTTTCTTAAGAACCGGTATGTCAGATTTGTACATATTGATATAAATTATCCGTAAGTGTAGGGGTTTGATTGCAGATAAGAATTTAGGGGCTAAAATATATAGGGGCCCTGTAAAGGGACTTAGAATTTTACATAGGGATACTGTGGGAAAACAGAAAATTCTCTTTTTTTTTTCATTTATTCTGAAACCACTAGGCCAATTAAACTAGTGTATAATTATATATATATATTTTTTTAAAATGGAAATGATTTTGCCTATATCTTCACAGAAGCATTGTTTGGAGAAGGAGGTTCAGATTTTGTAAAAATGAAAGGGTTCCACTGTCTTAAAGGGTCCGGAGGGGCCCCAAAAGGGTACAAATTGGGATTTACTAAAATCGTTTTTCTTAAGAACCGGTATGTCAGATTTGCACATATTTGGCATAAATTATCCCTATGTGTAGGGGTTTGATTGCAGATAAGAATTAAGGGGCTAAAATTTATAGTCTGTTGCAAAGGAGACTATACAGAAGATTTTTTTTTTTCGATCTGAAATTCAAGATGGCCGCCATTACTAAAAATAGTCCAAAACTTAAAAAATCTTCTTCTCATGAACGGCCCAACATATTTTCAAAATATTTTGTTAGATTTGTTCAAATGGTGTCCCTAGGGTTAAAAATGACCCCGCCCCGATATTTCTATTGCATAGGAGAATTTCAAAAAGTGCTATGGCCACTATGAGTCAGTAGAGCGACGCTGCGTCCTCAGGCCCTCTTGGGTCTCTTGTTATAATAGGTGTTAATCTGAATATAAAAGTCAGAGTTTTTCTGGTTCAGACAGGGATGGTTTACTGCTTCATAATAAAGCAATACCATATTTCTAGCTAGTTTCATAACAGCAAGAAGTCTGCTTGAGATTTTCAGTGTCAAAGTGTACTTGAAATCTTGGAGGAGGAGCTTAATTGTTTTTGGGGAGAGTGCACTGCGACAAAGATTCTTTCAAGCGATATACATGGGAAGGGTTGTGTTTGAAACTTGTTTCATGCACAATAGTTTACTCTAATGCTTTAGTTTGAAACTGTTCTCAAACATAACAGGTTAGTTTTGTGCTGGAACTGGATTTTTATCTTAGTTTGAAGACTTAGCATCTATAGTAAAAACTTCAGAATCTACTGACTTGATTTTGATGTCATTTCATTGAAATTTACCATATGTGAACCTCGACCAAGTTTGAACTCTTCTACGCATCTGTTACATCTTCAAAACAAATCAAAATTCTAACTACTTGCCCATCTCATCTTTCTGGAATTTTGAGCGTAAGTGTATTATATCAGCTACTTATGTTGGGTGACTCAAGGTCAGTCAGGTGAGCGATAAAGGGCCATCTTGGCCCTCTTGTTTTTATAGACGGCAACTGCTTTTTTAAGAATTTGTTTTATTAAGTTCAAGCCATGGAAATTTGTTTTTCTAGCCCATGACAGTTTTTTAGCTCACCTGAGCTGAATGCTCACAGGTGAGCTTTTGTGATCGCCTTGTGTCTGTCGGGATAAGTTTGATAAGTAAAAACTTAAATAATCTTCTTGTCAGAAACTACTGGCTCGATTTTAAAATAATTTCACAGAAATGTTCCTTGGGTGACCCTCTGCTATATTTGTTCAAGCCTTCTTGATTCGTCAAAAAACATGGCGTCGAGGGGGTGGGGTAAGTTTACTATATAAGCTATAGTAAAAACTTAAAAAATCTTCTTGTCAGAAACTACTGGCTCTATTTTTAAGTAATTTCACAGCCGTGTTCTTTGGGTGACCCTCTACCAAGTTTGTTCAAGCCATCTTGATTCGGGGCAAGTTTTATTAGTAAAAACTTAAAAAATCTTCTTGTCAGAAACTACTGGCTCAATTTAAAAATAATTTCACAGAAATGTTCCTTGGGTGACCCTTTACCAAGTTTGTTCAAGCCATCTTGATTCGTCAAAAAACATGGCAGCCACGGGGTAGGGTTAGTTTACTATATACTATGAAATCATTAATTTTTGTGAGGTATTAATTTTCGTGGATTTTGTGGGAAGCCTAGACAACGAAATCAAATACCTACAAACTTAGTTAACTCAATGATATAATACTGTCAATATAAATTACCTCCCTTTTCATATGCCTACGTGCATCGCATTGTGGTAAATAATCCATCCTTTATTTATATATTTTCTTTCTTCATATTGCATCAATATTTACATTGATGATTTTGTAAATAGTGCAAAAATTTTTTATTACACATATCATCTTTAATTCATAGACGTGCGTGTAGCGAGATGTGCTATAATTTACTCTACTTCAATCAAATGTCAGAGTTGCTAAAAATAGACCGTCACCTTGCAGCAAAATCCTAGCGAGTTGAAACAATGTGACGTATAGGCCTACGGTTAACATTGTAAAAAAAAAAGTGTAAAACATTGTAAAAGGACAGTATGGGTGGGTACAAATAAAACTAAAACACAAGTTTCAAGGGAAGTAAAAGACGGTTTTTCAACGAATTTAAGTCCCCATGAATATGTCTTTGAAGTGGAAACCACGAAATTTAATACCCACGAAAATAAATGATTTCACAGTAAGCTATAGTAAAAACTTAAAAAAACTTCTTGTCAGAAACTTCTGGCTCGATTTTAAAATAATTTCACAGAAATGTTCCTTGGGTGACTCTACCAAGTTTGTTAAAGCCATCTTGATTCGTCAAAAACATGGTGGCCAGGGGATGGGGTTTTGTTTGCTATATAAGCTATAGTAAAAACTTAAAAAATCTTCTTGTCAGAAACTATTGGCTCAATTTTAAAATAATTTCACAGAAATGTTCTTTGGGTGACCCTTAACCAAGTTTGTTCGAGCCGTTGTGATTTGTTAAAATACATGACCACCACAGTCAGGTGCTAGTTTACTATATAGGCATCTATAGTAAAAACTTCAAAAGCCTTCTTGTCAGAATCTACTGACCTGATCTCAATGTAATGTCACTGACATTAACCATTGGTGAACCTCTACCAAGTTTGAACTTTTCTACGCATCTGTTACATCTTCAAAACAAATAAAAATTCTTGCCCATCTCGTTTTATTTCGAATTTTAAGTGTACATGTTTTATATAATCTACTTAAGTTGGGTGACTCAAAGTCAGTCAGGTGAGCGATATAGGGCCATCTTGGCCCTCTTGTTTACTATATAGGCAGCTATAGTAAAAAGCCTTCTTGTCAGAATCTACTGACCTGATTTCGATGTTATTTCACTGACATTTACCATGGATGAACCTCTACCAAGTTTGAACTTTTCTACGCATCTGTTACATCTTCAAAACAAATCAAAATTCTAACTTTTTGCCCATCTCGTTTTTCTGGAATTTTGAGTGTACATGTATTATATAATCTACTTAAGTTGGGTGACTCAAGGTCAGTCAGGTGAGCGATATAGGGCCATCTTGGCCCTCTTGTCTATTTACTCAACCACCATCGTGTTTCTTTGGTACCGAGACAACCCGGGACAAAATTTCGTCCAGAATTTCACTTGCAGTGTATTGTGGCAGATGCAAAATCTGTGAAAACAGGTCATTGCTGCTTTCCACCGGTGTGCCCAAATAACTGAGCAGTGTATTTGTTTGGACAGGTAGCGATCACTTTTTTCGTTCCCGCAAAGCCATTTCTACCGAAACCGGAAATTGTATCCGAGACTGGTTTACAACATTTAATGAAAAACGCCCTAAGGACCTAAATGAACGGAAAGTTCTACTATATGCCGAAAATAGTGGTCAGCATGGCGGAATGACCTCCCATTGAACCAGTCTACAAAGACACTGTTTCAGCTTACGCAGTCCAGGCAGCTATTTACTTTGCAATACGCGTCGATTTTAAAAGCAATTGAGTAAAATGATTTTTCTTTGCTTTTCGGTACGCCGATATTCTTTTATAAATTGCTTTTTTGTATAATTTATTTGCGTATTTACGCAAATACGCAGCTTATCTGTAACTCTGCACTCCTTTACTATATTTTTATGGCAATAATATTCTAATATAGGATAGAAACATATTTTTGAAATGCACATTAATGGATAGTTGGATACCCCCAGTTTCTCAGCATCGTATTTCAACAAATAAAATCCCCACTTTAACCCTTTACTTCATATAGACGCCTTTGGACACCTCTAATAAAGACGCCTTTGGACAACTAATATAGAAAGCTTTTGAATTATTGAGTGAATTATGTTTATATAAACTGACAAAGTGGAAAACAGTGCAGGAAGGGTTTAGATTGCTCGTTACGAGCAATCTGAACTCTTCCTGCACTCTTTTCAAAGGCCTTCTGTGATTGATGTGGGGAAAATGCGTAACTATGGAGTAAAGGGTTTAATGGTTTAAATTTTTAACATGGATTAAAGCGTTTTTCGTTCATTGGAAATACCAGGATGTGGTGACGGCCAAAATTTGGTTACTGTGGTCCCGTTTATGCAGGATATTTAGTGGATAGGGATATAAAAAGAATTTTTAAGAATAATCTATTTGTGTTTACTTTTATAAAATTGATATTCATTTGGAAGTACACAAATACTATATGAAAAATATAATTTGCTTCTATATTGAATCAAACATTAAAACATAAATTGTAACTTTCAAATACGACTAGTCATCAAGCACTTGTATAGAATAGGATAGGAAACTTGTATTGGATAGGAAACTTGAATCTCCAGATTAAATGTTGATGAAATAGCACACAAAGGATTAATTATTTGGCTAGATATTGAAGCTTGAAGGAAAATATATCATAAGTATTGTTTTGATGAGAATATCTCTCTGCAATGCAAGATTTTTGAATGGAAGTTAAGATAATTGAAAACGAAATATTGCGAGATTTTGTGTAAATACACGAGAGTTCACAAAATCTCAATCAGTTGCCTTTCCTTCTCTATATATTCCTTGCTAGTCATCCATTAAAAAACTTTAAATTTCTTTGTATTCATTTTATTGCAGCAATATTCTAAATAGAAACACATACTTAAAAATGCACCATTCATGAGTGTCAAACTTAAAAAAAAACTCAACACCCCCCTCCCAATTCTAGCAACATGCCTTCAAAAATTCCTGGGGGGAACCCTGTGGTATAAAGGGTCATTATGAGTAGGAGGTTCAAGTTTGTTCAAATAAAGGAGCTAGTGATCATTGGGGCCCTAAGTAATGGGAGTTTTTACATATGAATACTATGACATTGTGAACACAGATAATTCTCAAAATTTGAAAAGAAGTGACAGTGAAATAAGGTGAGCAATACAGGTCCATTTGGGCCTCTTGTTTAAATTTCATAATATTCATAACTTTTATGATGATTGTGTAACCTAATTTGTTGGAAATAAAAAACCAATTTTTGGTGTAAAAAAGCAATTTTGACACCTTTCTAAGTAATCTGATCAATCTCACAAGAATCCTAATTTATTCACAATTGTACTATTTTTTGCATTAGTGGCATTTGCACTGACACTTATTGACAGGAATTGTGACATTATTATGAATATAATTTTGTATTATGAATAAAAATTTGTTGTTTAAGATATGTGACAAGTTGTTCCTATGTGTAAATCCAATGTATGCCCCACATTTATATGATGAAGCAAGTTGGCTGCTTTAAACAACATCCAATGTATGCCCCACATTTATATGATGAAGCAAGTTGGCTGCTTTAAACAACATCCAATGTATGCCCCACATTTATATGATGAAGCAAGTTGGCTGCTTTAAACAACATCCAATGTATGCCCCACATTTATATGATGAAGCAAGTTGGCTGCTTCAAACAACATCCAATGTATGCCCCACATTTATATGATGAAGCAAGTTGGCTGCTTTAAACAACATCCAATGTATGCCCCACATTTATATGATGAAGCAAGTTGGCTGCTTTAAACAACATCCAATGTATGCCCCACATTTATATGATGAAGCAAGTTGGCTGCTTCAAACAACATCCAATGTATGCCCCACATTTATATGATGAAGCAAGTTGGCTGCTTCAAACAACATCCAATGTATGCCCCACATTTATATGATGAAGCAAGTTGGCTGCTTCAAACAACATCCAATGTATGCCCCACATTTATATGATGAAGCAAGTTGGCTGCTTTAAACAACATCCAATGTATGCCCCACATTTATATGATGAAGCAAGTTGGCTGCTTTAAACAACATCCAATGTATGCCCCACATTTATATGATGAAGCAAGTTGGCTGCTTTAAACAACATCCAATGCTTAGGTCTCAAAAAAGAGGTGGCAGTTAGAGTGAATGAATGCATGTGTTAGTTTGAGTTTGTATGAAACATGCTTGTTTATTGATGTAAAGATGCAAAATTTTAGTGAAACAGTATAGTTAAGAAAGACAAAAACAACCATGCAGAGTACTAAATACACAAGTGATACCAAATCCCAACCAGGTTCAGGCTGACACGACCAAATTTCGGCTGCAGCGAAAAGGCAAATGTGGTGTGTTTAATAAAAACTTCAGTGTTTAAATGTCTTGAAACTTACCTTATATATTTTCTATAGTACTTACTGTTATGTTCTATAAAATTTACTACTGTGGTCATATATATTTTAAAATAATTTGTATGTATATTTTAAATTAATTTGTGGATATATTATTTTAAAAACACAATAAACAAATTACTGTTTTTTTTTTCAAAATTTGTGCATGTTCAGCGATATGTCTGATTATTGCAATGTGCTGAAAATACGCCACACCGGTAAACTCACATTGTTTTTAAAGGTGTAAGCCCACCATTGATTTTTGTCCTTTATTTTATAGTAAATAATAAAAGTTTGAAGGCTTGTCATTCATAGAGGGACCCAAATGAAACAAGTGAAAGTTTGTCAACCTCTTCACTACCAAAATATGATGAGAAAAGTAGGGGTCATGATTGTGTCGTTACAAGAATTTTTTTTCTGCTTAGATTGTACAGTTGACAAAGTGAAAGTATACCTCCGAAATCATGTATTCATACCCGAATTTCCAAGCATCTTTTTTTTTTCTAAATTCACGATTGAAACTTGATTATGCTTTCAAAATGTTCAAAATCCATCAATAATGCCATTCAAATAAAAAATGAGCATTAAAATAAGGAAAATGCATTTTTAAAGAAGAAAAAACAATGATTATTTATAACCGCCATTATGCGACTACTCCACAGAAGCGCATCCTGTTTCCAATGGTGGTGCTATGCCTATAAGAAACCTAGATTTTTACTTTTCTAATTACCTCGTTTTTACTAAATACTATCAATTTGCAGTAACACTGCCAAGTTTCAGGCATTAAATACTGAAACTTTTGTCAGAATACCACTTTCTACATGGTCATTATATACAAGCATGAGATGTCAACCGGCATGCAATTTTGATGTGTTGTACAACCAAATTTTTTTTAACCTAATTCAATTAAATATTTTACACTAAAATAGTCTCATGACACATTGAAGACATTGTCGTCTTATCAAAATACATTATTCAATACTATGCAAATTTATGCTAAAAAATTGCACATTTCAATCATTAAAAATATCTTCAAAATTGTGTGATTTTCATGAAATTTCAATATAAATTTGCACATGCATGCTTTATTTGAGGTATAAACAAGACAAAATGTGTTTTTATGAAGGGAATGTCTCCAATTTGTCATTTAAGACCATGATAGTATTGAGTGATTGATTGACTATTTAGCGTCATTTTTATGCCATTGAGGGCTTACAGACTAACCTAACCTAACCACTGTTTCCTTGGATTAACCAGAACTCCAGCACACCCCATCTCCGCAAGTAACTGATAACTTTCCCACTTGAATCAGCGGTGAGAGACGAATGATAATGAGACACAATGTCGTATAATAATCATCACGGAGACTGTTGCCGGCGGGGATTGGAACTCACGACCCCTGGATTGATAGTCAGACGCGTAACCGACTGAGCTGATCCGGTCCGGCCCATGATAGTAAAAAAAGAGGTTATTTTACCAACAATTAACATTAACAACCCCCATCTCACTGAAGTCAATTAGCTCGCCATTGATTATTGTTCTTTATTCTAGATAGTAAATGGAAGCGTATTCTGTTTCCAATATGGTGGCACTATACCTAAAGAAAATATATTTCTGTTGTATCGAGTAAACAACTGTAGCTGCTGGATTTTGTTATTTCCATTGTTATTATGATAATTGATTAGAAATACATGGTTATTTGAAAATGATTTTCATTAACTCTGAAATCTGTCATAAACGGTGATAAATCTTCAAAAAAGATAAGTTTCAAGACCTCAATTAAGGCATTTTTATTTTATTTTTCAATATTTTCTTATTAAATAGTCAAAGGGCAATGCATAATGATTCCAATTAGTGTATTCAATTGTTACACACACTGCATTTGTATTTTCCTTGTAGCCGAAAAGTGGTTGGCTCATCCAGTAAATATGGCCGGGGTTTAGTATTAACTGCGGTTTGTACACTCCCATAATGCACTGTTTTGAAAAGCAATGGCGACCTCCTTGTGTCGAATTTTTATATATATATATATATAGGACTGCATTATAATGTGGACTGCAGTGTGTGTATATATATGTACCGTATATCGTCGGCCATAAGGCGAGTCGGGCCATAAGTCGAGGGGACTTTTTGACCTTCAGATCTCAGTTTTTTGCATTGACCCTTCCTTAAGTCGACCCAGAATTTTCGAAAAGGAAGTGGGTGAGATTTGGGTCACCTAAATATTAAAATTCCTACAGTAGCGATTGCCTGCACTCACAACTGACCTTACGCCAGTATACGTTCATGTACCGTTATCGAATCAACGGCAAATATGCAGCCGACAAACAAATGCAGTCTTCTGTTGAATATTTGGTATATTCTGTAATCCGTGGATAAGTGTCACCACATATGTGGGAATGCAAATTGCAATAATCGGTTACTTCTGACCCAAATATCCCAATGCAATTTTCGGCATATATGTTTACACCCCGTGCCAACATCGTATAGGTTGCTAGGCAACGCAATCGTTTGGCTGACCAAGATCAAGGTTTCCCTTGCATAGAGTTAAAACATCAAGCGTCTAATTGAAACCGATCATTTTTTTCAACTGTCAATCAGAGTTTTCCATGAACAAAGTAACTTTCCACGTATGACGTAATCATCCTTTGTGTTTGCGAGATGCATAGTTGATTGACAAGAGTAATTCAATTCTGCACTTTGGTGTCATTGTTCATATAGACTGTTGCTGAAACTGAAATTCGACGTTCAAAACTTCAGTAGGAGCTGACCGTTGGTAAAAAATATCATCACTTGGGACTAGGACGGGGCCATAAGTCGAGTAGGGATTCAGAGAGTGATTTTGGAGTCTGAAAAATTCCACTTATGGCCGACGATATACGGTATATATATATATATATATATATAGGACCGCATTATAACGGGGACTGCAGTGTATATATATATATATATATGTGTGTATATATATACCTCTGTATAGAGATGAACCTTGGTGCTGTGATATTTTCAGTTATAAGATCAGACTAAAACAAATATTTTATGACCAATGAACGCTATATGACAGTAGCATATATAAAGAACAAAGCTACAATAATAAACACACTTTTTATTAATAAAATTCGATAAATTCCACCTCAACACCCAATAAATTGTTTTACTTCTGTGTCGGAAGTGAATTTAATTTGAACCCAGTTTTGCTGCGATGCTATTAATTATCGACTGAGTACCATGCTGATTTGGTTCCGTTATATTTCGGAGCACGATGTAAATGCTCGGATCCACATCATTTAGAATGGGTATAAATAGCCTCACGGCCTCTTAAAATGTCAGTTGTTGATTTGCCACAGACAGATTAACATCATAAAACGTAGAAGAATATAGGGTTTAGATACAATATAGTATTACGGGTTACCTGGCTGTATAATGCTAGAGATTCACTGAAACAATTTGAGCTGCCATTATAATTATCATTGCCAGCTCCTTTCGTTAGTGCAGTATCTACCTATACGACTGTTTACACGATGAACGTTCAATTGCAGCTAGCAAGCTCTCATTATTGAGACGGGTGTATGCATACGCTGGTTTATAACAACAAGGTCACGTATGTTCACCATCCTGTTCCTGGCTTGTGACGTATGCATCATCATGAAATGACTTGACAAATTGAAAGCAAAACACAGAAAACTGAAACCTGTTGGGTATTTATTTTTTTATCCTCTTAATTTACCTAGGCAATTCGTCAGATACCTCAAATTTACCAACAAAACCGTGGGTAATCTCGTAATTTAATTTCCATAGGGAACAAAGACATGGTGTTTACTTTGTTTCTAGGGGTTCACACTCAGGTATAGTAGTCTAAGGTGCATTCTCAATATCTCTCAGTTGAAACACTTTTCACCGCTGACGTGACAAATCTAGGTTTGTGGATAAAATAACTCTCAAACATGCGTATAATTACAGAAAATAAGCTTGTAAAGGTTATAAGTAAACCATTACATTGAGAAGATGCAAGTCATGTATATCTAACCCTCACAACATTTAGCTTTTTCTCCAGTTACTCGTATCTAGTTGCAAGTCAACTAGTGCACAATTCAGCAATGTTAACTCAAAATAAGTGAAAGTCACAAATCATGTAATCGTTCAATTATGCTTGAGTAAAATCTCTACGCGCATTCTCATTGGGTTTCTGACTCCATGAACAACAAACACACATGACAATGAAATGACCAATAATCCCCCACATAACCAAAATGTCATTTTAAAACTATTTTAAATGAAATATATATAAATGAGCTTAAAAATTCAAAAGACGTAATTAATATATATGTATATACTTGGCTGTTTATAAAAACTTCCTACCAAGATTATTATGTTGAACACAATCAATTTTAACAAATCAGGTTTAAATTGGAGGGATGGTGAACCGAGGATCCGCTAGTAAACCATCTCATAATGAATCAAAACAAATGTGGACATGTATAATTTCATTATCACAAACAAAACAAACTTCAGTTAGTATGAGAATAACGACACCGCTAGCTACAAAGTTCAACAGTCGTCCAAAACAAATCTTGCAAAATTTCAATGATATAATGTGTTTATCACAAGCACACTGTTCGCCAGATAAGTGTTAGAGTATAGCTCTTGAATCGTAAAAAAATTGTGTTATTTAACGTTTTGAGCACTACTTCAGTTTTCATGTTGATCTTCACCAAACTTACACAAAATACCATGGGCAATTCCTTGAACTGGCTAAATTAGATAAATGATATCGTTCTTAAATCGTCAAAAATTGTATAATTTGATGTTGTGTGCACTTTAGCACCAATATATTATATTTCCTCCTCTTTTAACTTACAGAGTTGTTACATATCCATAATATCATGAAATCTTTGTGACCTAATACTTAACATGATTTATAGTACATGTGGCAGTTGTTCACTCTTTCTCAGTTCCTTTCGAGGTTGTTATACCAGAAGTTGACCATTTAAATTGTGTTACCATGACATTTTGAAATCACAATTAGCGTATCAATTGAGCGTTATGTTGCTTGAATATGTAACTAGTGTCATTTTTATGCAGCCCAGGGCTAACAATCAGTTAACCTAACCACTATTATGTTAACCAATACTTGAGTACACCCATCTCTGCTTTCAAGGGTATTTTTGGAGCATAATTATCATCATTGTCAGTATAACTACCATTTCAGAGAAAGTTTTGTTTTATTTTAGACCATCTCTAGATGAATCACTAAGGTACATAATTATGTTCCCAGATCTGTTTACACTCTTGTCAATTTTTTACTTGGTGTATATATCAATCAATGCCAATCTCTTGAAATACATTATTTGCGTTACATGTCGGTGAGTTAAGGCACATTTTTACTACTAGTGGATTATTAGATCTATGTTAAACAGTAATCTTCTTCTGTCATTTGTCAAATTTACATTAAACTCTCGCTGGAGGTATAAGTAGCTGCCATACTGCTTGTGGCAGTATTTGTTAATCAGCGTGACAGTGTACTTCTCCATTTTGACACCTGTCAGAGGTATGTCAGCCCATGGAAAGGTAGATGTTAAATAGAATAACCAGATTAAAAAGGTCAGTTTATGTAAATAGCGAGCAATCTTACCATTAATTCATAACCGATTATATTCGTCTTAATGTAAACACCTATACAATCTGACATGGAAGGTCAACTTATGACATATTTACAATACTAAAAGCATATAACATCATGCACTGTTTCAGTATTGTAATAATGCTGTTTTCATTCTTCGGATTAACTCTGATAATTATGGATTAGCGGTAAATCTTCAGTAGTATAAGTTGATATTTCTATCAGAGAGAAGAAATCCTTTAAATGGCTGTCATGTCCATTTGATACTTTTTGTGTGTGGCAATTGTTACAGAGCTCATGCATGTCATATAATGATCCAAATTGATGGGTTGTGAGTTAACCCCATAGTTTCTGTAATTATTGTAAAATGGTATACAACATTACATCTCATTGTCATTTGTCTGTCACGGCTGATTTAAGTAAGAAAATTATAAGTTACTAGGTATGTGAGTTTTTTTTTGTTGGAGTACTGGTTAACCTCCCAAGATCCTTTGAAAGAGTGGTTAGGCTACTGAATGTCTGTTAGCCCTCAATGGCATAAAAATGATGTTAAATATCGTCGTCGTCATAAGTGTTTGTTTACCCTTGCAGCTTTGCTCTTAGCATTTTGGTGAGTAAGATGAGTTGATTATGTAGCCAGTGGACAGCATCAGCAGGATTGATAATTCTGCTGCACCACTGGCTGTAACAGTTGATTACCCTGATACGTCGTTGATTATGTTGATCTGTCATTTCTGTTGATTGTTTTAAAGTCGATGATTCTTGAAGTTAATTGGTCATTGATGATTATAGTTGAAGTCATTGGTTCTTGAACGCTGGTGATTAATAGTTCCCCGTCGGTAGATATCTCGTCGCTGAAAGTGTGTTAACTGCCACTTAGTACAACATTGTTGCTTTGTGCTCTGTTTGTTACATCTAAACATTCCTTTCTAGGAACACATTAAAAACATGACATACAGTAGGAAAAAGTCCTTACATGTAAAATGGATGTGACTTGGATGATCTTGTTAAAATACCCCCCCTCAGTTACACGTGATTGCTCGAATTCCTTTTTTTTAGGCATAGCAACCACGTGTAATCAGTGTTTTCTCCATTTTTGACACAATTAAATCTCATTTGATGCAATCAAGTTTGTTCAAATTCAAATTACGCATATTTGTTTCTGCAAGCTGGTTTCAGAGTTGTTTTTACATTGCTAGCTGTTTTGACAGATCACATGGTGTGATTCAGGGAAACCCCTGTCATGCGGTTCTACTAAGTTACATAAACGCTTTAATTGGTTATTAACGCTATATTGATGCAATCGCAAAGACATTTATACATAATTTTCCGCGAAGCAATATTGTAGTTTTGAGACAACATCTGTGAAAACAAATGTACGCTGCAACAATAGCACTGATATATACCCAGTTTTAGGTTGTTTGTATATAAAGATAAAATGTGGAAATCGTGAAACTTTCCAAAAAAGTTGTTTACAATGTACGGACAACCTACTCTAGGCCTATCTGAAAAACTTTTTGTTTTCTACATGCGCAACATTTTAATAGCAGTTTAAACATCGGCCGTCCAAGTTTTAAGGTGGTATTCCCGGGGGCGTTTATGTTTCGTTTAAAAGGTTACGAAAAAAAGAAAATAAACTTTTAGAAAATTATATGCATTTTGAAAAATGATTAAATGTAATTTCAGAAATTTAATTAATTTGTTAAGTTACCATTAAAATGTTTTTATGTTAAGGTTACCATTAAAATGTTTTTATATTTTATATTAAGGTTGCGCGCACAAAATGACCTATTTATGTGTCGACGTGCCGTAAAACATCATTCATTCGTTATATTAAGGTAACATTACTCTAAAATGAGTCTTATCTATGAGCCAGAAGAGAAATGCTTTTGGGAAAAAGAAAACAACAACAAAGTTCTGTTTTCCATAGAGTATAATGCTAAGAAATGCTAAACATGTAGCACAGCTGAAATATAAAATATTGAAATAATTGTTAAGTGTTATTCATTAAAAAAAGTATAGAAAATTTGAGTTAATTTTACTATTTGTTTATATATTTGTTTATATATTTGGTATACTTACGACAACATATTATATGCTAATACTCGATTTGCTATAATCCACAAAAACAGAAAGACTTACTAACCTCCTGTATGTAACGAGTTTAACTATCCTTTGCTGTAAATACACGCATGGGCGATAGCAACTTCCTCTGTCTGAGGAGGGGAGGGTTTGTAATGTTGTCGTAAGTATACCATATTAACTCAAATTTTCTGTATTGGTTTATTTATTTCTTATGACAACATTACATATGCTGACTTTAACATAAAAGCCTGGGGAGGAGAGGATAGATAAGTCAAAATAAGGAGAGCCTGTAATAAAAATATCTTAAGAAACTAAGACATGTCATGCAAAAATCAGTTATGAATTTTAACATAAAAAATGAAACTGAATAAACTATAGAAGTGCTACAAAACTTGCATACTCTGTAGAACCATCGGGATGGGCTGTGACCATCATTCCAACAAGTACAGCTTGTAATCCATTTCATATTATAAATTAGCAAAAATAACCTACTCTGCATGTATAGACTGAGGTAACTCTTAGTCAAAGATACCTGGAGACACCTCAGTGAAAAGGTCAAAAAATTTTAGTAATATATATATATATATATATATATATATATATATATATATATATTAATTTATGTGATCAGGACTCCTGAGACATAAAAACACCCACCAAAAGGAATGAGACTACCTAGTCTAAAACTGTAAAGTTTGTTAAAACAAACTCAGTCTAGAGGTTCACCTCTGGTCACAGACTGAGCTGCCACAACAGGGCCTGGAGTCAGTAAATCATTATTAAAAAGTGAGCAATCTCTTAGATAGAACCTAGTAAAGGAGTTATGAGAACTCTTGTAACATGCTCAGTAGAATACAATCCAGAGGAATAGAATTCAGCCAAGCAAGAGAAGAAGACAATGCTCTTACTTCTTGGAAGTTCTACTTCTTCCACCTCATAAGAGTACTTAACTGTCTTTACAATTTGTCTTGATACGGAAGATAGAGAAATCTCTCTTGTAGCTTCAATTCAATTCAAATTTATTCAGGTATATAAGATCATTATACAACATATATATCTTTATGATAAAATAACAGTAATAAATCAAGAAAAATAAATAAGTAAAAAATTATAATAATCATCGAAAAATTAAAGATCTTACAACCTGGGATAACCCATTAAAGCAGCAAACGTGCTTATTTCCAATGGGGTCCCTTCCCTTAAAATTGTGATTTTTAAAAAATAAAAAAAAAATATGATATATACAGTCAAACATGTACTAACGGTCACCTGTTATAAGCAGCCACCTGCCTTAAGCGGCCAGTTTCAGACCCTCCCGTCGAAATTTACTATATAATTTAACTGCAATAGGCGGTCACCTGGTCAACGCGGCCAGCGGCCAACATTTTTGGTCCCAAATGCATTAAAAACCTCCTAAAACGGCCACCAAATGAACAAATTTTACCGTAAAATATAGATTTTGGCATATAAAAATTTCATTACGGCCACAGAATTAATATTTAATTAAAGTACTAAAAACCAAATAAATCAAATAATTATAATATATCTTTAATTTAAAATAAGTTTCTTTTAGCTTAAACTTTCTTAATTGGCCGTAAACAAACCAAACAAAGCTATTATTGTGTTCTACATAATCGCCATTTTCCCGACTCAAACCAAACAAAGCTGTTATTGTGTTCTACATAATCGCATTTTTTCCGACTCAAACATGAGTGTAGTGCGTGATAATTTTCACATCTCTATTTTTAGCTCGCGTAATTGGTAAAATAGACAGATCAAAGTGTTTTGTGTAAACACGTTAACTGTGAAAAAGTCGGCATATAAAAAGATTAAAGAAGCTAACGTTTTTGAGACGATAATTAGAATGGCAGTTTGTTCGTGCTTTTAACGAATGATAAGGAATTAACTCATTAAGTTCACACTTGTAAAAAGCGCTAATTGTGGAAAAATATAAAATTTGGAAATGATTTATTGTGACTTAAATCATAAATGTTTTGATTGTCAGCGTGTTAACAATGCCACCAAAACGGAAGTGTTTGACTTTGGATGAACGTGTTGTGGTTGTGAAATTGTGCCAATATACAAAAATACTTCGCTAATCTGGGTGAAAATTGATGACCCTGTAGTAGGCAGCCTTCTGTCTTAAGCGACCAATTTGGCACTTTCCCTTGGCTGGCTGCTTAAGACAGGTTTGACTGTACATTAAATCTTAAGAATGTAGACATTTGATATAAACTTGTTAAAATGTAACAATACAAAAAAACATTTAATTATCTTATACCCTGCATAACTGAATAATACATATAAGTGGTTCACAATACAAGATATATTTTCAACAAACCGTATATTCCCTTATAAACGCCCCCACTCTAATAAACGCCCCCACCTATTTTTCTGGAAAATTAAAAAATTAAAAAATAAAACTTATATGCGAATTGAGTGCGTATTCGCCCATCTTTCCCTGATTGATTATTTTGTTACGCAGACAACAATTAGCGGAATGTTTATTACTTTTGAACTCTTTAACCTATTGTTTATATCTTGGGTGACCACTTAACCACTTTTGGTGGAATAAATACTTCCCATATTTACTGTTTAATACTAGTAAAAATACCGTGTGCCGATTAAAACATTACAAAACGTCGGAAAATGCGGTTAGTCTGTGTACACTGAAAGCTTATTGTTCCACGTTGATAAGAGCAAGCGTCAAAGTGATTTAAAGTGAAGAGTACACTGACCATAACTTCGGATATTTCAGTACGCAGAATAGTAATTTCATACAGATTTTCAGCTTTTTTTCATCCTATGTCGATTATTTCATTCACTCTCAAATAATTCTGAACCACTTTTTCGGGGATTTAAACTGGATTTAAGTTTTTTTCCATGGCTTTATTGTATTTTTAACTGTTGTTAAATTTGCTTTTTTTATCTTTTATAAACGCCCCCACCTTGTAAAATGTAACGCGGGCGTTAATTAGGGAATATACGGTATACCTAAATTTTCTTTAGCCTGCGAGGACTACATAAATGTTTTTTAACTTCACATTTAAAAGTTTGCTTATTGGTTAATTTCTTTAAATCTTTAGGCAAATTATTCCAGTCAGCAATTGCATTGCAATAAAAGGTGCCCGAATCAAAACTCTTAGCATGTGGAACTATAAATTTACTTTCACTAAGTCGTGTGCAGTTATGAATAGAAGACACCCTTTGGAAGTTATCATAAAGAATTGTTGGCGCGGTGTCATGGAAAATATTAAAAACATGATTAAGTCTTAGTTGTTTTACTCTATCCTCAACCCTCAATACATTAAGTGTTTCTAACATAGCCCAGGTTATACTAGACCTTGGTGATAAGTTAAATAAGAATTGTACAACCTTATTTTGAGTGACTTGTAGTTTGTGTTTTAACTTTTTAGTAAGACTGGCATACCAAGACGAGCAGGAATAATCAAAATGACATTGTACTAAGGCACTTATTAAAGTTCTCTTAGTTTGAAGGTTAAAAATAAGGACAGTTTCCATATAAAAATGCAATCCGCGAATTAACTTTTTTAACAATGGAGTCCACTATTGCCTCACCGTTTAGTAACTTATCAATAGTTAATCCTAAATATTTGACCTTTTCCTTGGACGGAATTTCATGACCGTTGCATGTTACCGTAAATGACTGAACTTTTTTAAGTCTTCTAGAAGAGCCAAATAACTTGCATTCGGTTTTGCCTCGATGAAGGGACAGTTTATTATCAACTAGCCATGAAGAACAATTATCCATGATACGACTAAGTCTATCTGCAATAACATAAGGGTCTTTGTCAGCGAACAATATTACACTGTCGTGTGCATAAAATAATAATTTACAAGCGGAATCGATGCACGTAGGCATATCATTGACATAACATAAAAATAAAAGAGCGCCCAGGATGCTTCCTTGTGGTACGCTGCAAGTAACTTGGGTAGATTTTAATGGAACTTTGTTTATCTTCACTAACTGTGATCTTTCGGTTAGATAAGATTTGAACCAATTTATCGACGTGACTCCAATTTCAGAGAGCTTAATAATGTGGTCAATGGTATCAAACGCCTTCTGTAGATCATGTAAAACTATTCCGGTATAAAGACCATTTGCATTGTTATGTTTAATTAAACCAAAAAGGTGAATAAGACATGTATCAGTGGAGTATTTCCTCCTAAAACAAGACTGAAACTCATACAGAAGAGAATTTTTATCTAAAAAATCCGCCAATTGGTTATATACAGAACGCTCTAGAACTTTTGATATAACATTAAGTATGCTTACTTGCCTATAATTACCAACTTCCAAAGGGCTAGACTTTTTGTAAATTGGGCTGACTCTTGCAGTTTTCATTTCATCAGGAACAATGCCTGAATCAATAGACATATTAATAATAAAATAACAAGTGTTTTTAGAAAAATTGCACTGTCTCTGACAAATTTAACTGGAATACTATAAATGAGTGAATGAAGTTCCCTGGCTGAGGCAGAGGGAACTGATAGAAGATGTTCCAGATTAACCTGAATTAATCTGATTCTCTCTAGAGAAGCAGGGTTCTCAATAAGAACCGGCCGGCGGCCCAAAAGGCTGCTTCAAAACGATTCCGAGCCGCTTAAAATGCTAAAAAAATCCAAAAAATATATTAT
Source organism: Panopea generosa (assembly GCA_029582155.1). Classification (NCBI taxonomy): domain Eukaryota; kingdom Metazoa; phylum Mollusca; class Bivalvia; order Adapedonta; family Hiatellidae; genus Panopea; species Panopea generosa. The sequence goes on along the minus strand of CM055902.1, from coordinate 30,218,063 downwards.
TAGAAATGATACTTTATTTGAATACATGAGCGGCCGAAATGATTGAAATCAGAAACGGCCCAACAAAATTTTATAAACATTACGAAATCATCGAAAAGCTCCGGCAGTTACATAGTAATATATCCATATGGCGATCCGATCCGATCCACGAGTCGGCACTAACCACGATGCGGATATCAGAGTTTCGTATACCGGTACATGATTTGACAACTTGAATTATTCAATTTAAAACGGTGTTAATTTTTTAAATTCATTTAAAACTCGAAGAAGAAATAATGCTTAACAAACTTTAATATAAAAACTAAACGCTAGTTGTGTTACTGTATTATTTATTTATTACATTCGAAACAAAGCTGATGATAGCTTTACACGATGAATTAGTTTTACCTTCGCTTTTGTCAAGAATTAGACAAGAAATAACAGAAAAAAAACAACTTTATTTCGATTCTATTCCACACGTAACATCAGGTAAGTAATAATGATTGAGATCCCGATTCGGCGATTTAGTAAATCACGAAAATTCATACTTGAATTGGGTTGAAATCTTGGTAAATCTAATACTCGGATACTCGCTCCGCTCGCTACAGCCCTAATCGTAAAAGAGTGCCAGTCCAATATGCTAAATTGGTGATGTTATAAATGTGAGTGATGTTATAAATAAAAAGACTGATGCAGCAGCAGTGAAGGAGATGCTTTTGAGTGAAGATGATTATGACAATAAGGAGGAAGATGATGATGATGATGATGGTGATGATAATGACGATGATGATTATGATGATGATGAACTGTAAATAAAAAATGAAAAATCATGAGTAATGTAAATTGGTGATGTTAAAAATGTGAGTGATGTTATAAATAAAAAGACTGATACATTACATATAATATAAAGTGTTTCATTATTTCTTAAATCATTTATTGATTAAAAATATAGCATAGCTCAACAATTGTTCAGTCACATGTTAGCAATCCTTTAACCTGTCATTTTCCTGAGTTTCTCACCAATACTACCGGTAGCTGTTTTCCTCTAAACTTCTCCCGTTGAAACATTGTCAATCACAATATCTACATTTAAATAATAAAGTAGATTATTGCAGATGTTGGCTTTAAACATGAGAAGAGAGTGCTTATGATTGCATCACTACCTGTTTAAAAAAGAAATGATTAAAATCAAGCATGAAATAGTAGTCCATAACCTGCTTTAAAATCCCCTCAAAATACCTCAGATTGCAGGATAGGGCATCTAGATTTTCAAAATTTTCCGGGAGGGCATGCCCCCGGACACTCTAGATTTCTTAGGACTCTTAGAAATTCAATTTGGACTCTTACAATTATATTTACTGAGAACCCTTGAGAAGGACCCAATAAAGCTTGCTTTAGTAGGAAACGTGCTCCCAGGAATGAAATATTTTGCAAGGAACCAATTCTGAATTGTCCTAGTTGGGAATGAAATCCAGCTCTAGAACTAGACACAGAAGACATCTAGAGAGCAAAGTCCCTGGAGTTGGTGGTTAGGAGCCAGTCTTCCAGATAATTATGGAGACGAATACCCATACAATGCACATGGGAACATAAGCACTTTACTTTTTGGGTGAAAACATAAGGTGCTAGTGCTAGACCAAAGGGAAGAGCTTGAAAATGACTTGCCGAGGGAAGCGGAGGTACCGCCTTGAATCTGGATGTAAAGGTATTTGAAAGTAAGCATCCTTTAGATCTAGAGAAGTTTTCCACTCGTTCTTTTGTAGTTCCATTTGAATGGAGTCCAGGGTCTCCATTTTGAAAAGGGGGGTGGAAAGAAACTTGTTCAGACGTGAAAGGTCAGTAATGGTTCTCCATCCCCCCCTTCTTTTGGGAACTACGAAAAGACGACTGTTGAACCCCTTCTAGGGAAAGGAGGGGAGTACTGGTTTGATTGCAGCGAGAGACAGAAGATTCCTTACTTCTGTGTCGAGAATCTCCTGCTTCATTGGATCCAAGAGATTTTCCAAGCATCTTGGGTGAAAAGAAACCATTGGAGGATTGACCTGAAAAGGAAAGAGATAATCGCCCTAGATTACCGACAGTGTCCCAGTGTCTGTGAAATTTTCCCCGGCCTCTGAGAAGGCTGAAAGTCTGCCTTCTGTGGGAATGTCTAGTCTTGGGATCTTCAAATTGAATTTGGAAGAACCTGGCAATTCTGGAAAGACCTGGAAATTTCCGGAATGGGCACCTCTATGGGGCAGGAGCTGGACCTCCTCTGCCCTTGCCCTTGCCCATCCCTCTGTTTGACTTACTTCCTTTATGGTTAGAAGTAACCTGGGAAGAAAAAGCCTGAGGAAAATTGGGGGCCCTAGACCCAACTACTGGAGCCCTACTGACTGTAGCTTGAGGAGCTTTAGGTGGAAACTGTACTGGAGGTCTAATATGAAGCTTGGCCATGGCTAACCACTGAAAAGAGGAGTTCTTAATCTCTTCTCTATGAATCTTAACCACTTATTGGAAATAATATCCAAGAAGTGTAGGAGAGTTAAAGGGTTCAACCCTCAGAATAGAAACCAGCTGTTGGTCTAGAGAACTCTGTTCCAAGAGAGAATCCTGACTAACTAAAGATAGGAATTGTGAAAGCCTGATGAAATACTCCATCATGTTGGCATTGGCTTTAACTTTTGACTGGAGGTATTGATGCAGCTCGAGAAGAGCTTCAGGTGATGGGTAAGGGTCTTGCAGTATAGACAAGATACCACAGAGAAACAGATCAGAGTGAGAACTGGCCTGAACTTGTAAACGTGCCATTGAATCTAAAGAATTAATTGAGGAATTAGAAACACAAGCAAAAGAAGAAAGTTTAGAAATGCCTGGTTTCAAAAGCTCGTTAACTGAGGGATCCATAACAGAGGAGTCCAATGGAAAAATGGATCCTGCAGAATAAATTTCCTATGCGGTTTGGTAATATTCTTCAATTTGTACACAACCTGTCTTTCGTAAGAGCCTTAGGATAGTAAGAAAGAGGGCCATATGGGACCATCTCCTTTCCTCTAAGCTCTGCTGTAATCTTTGTCATCAACTGAGATACCTGACGACTCTGTGGTAGCAAAAGGATAGAGTTAGGAGGCGTGTCAGTCTTAAATAAAAAAAATCTAAGGCTGAGGTACACGGAACAGTAGTGGGAGTAGAAACCACCGTGAGGCAAATTTCTGGGCTCAATCTCTCTCTAAGCAAAGAAATAATCTCTGAGTATTGGGGCAAGTGTGTTTACAAACCCTCGACCAAAATGTCCTTGTTGTCAATGGAAGGAGGAGCAGCCCTTTCCCCTGAAAAGGGGACAGACAGTTGGTTAGCAGGAAGTGCAGGGACTATGTGGTCAGGAGTGAAACCCCTGGAAAAATTAGGTCTATAGTGTTTCCCCAAAGATTGAAAAAGGGCAGGGTACCAATTGTAAAAGGGCATTTTTTGATGCGTACAAAATAACAGAAAAAAAGGTCATTACTTTATTGCGTGTTGTGCTGAGCACCATTTTCAGGACTAATGACAAGTATGCTAGGTTCTGGTAATTTTATAAATATTTTGTAGATTTACATTATTTGGAACTGTATGTATATAAATTTTCCTCTGTGAAAACCTGAAAGTTGATATTTGAACTGAGTTTACGGTAAAGAAAAATGTGGGTGGGGTATTATAGTAATAAACTTATTGGTTTTTGGTTTTGTAGTTTCAGCGTATACTTTTCATTTGCCTGATTTAAATATAGTATTATAAAACAACAATTAAGATCAATTATGTGTGTTTTTTTAATATTTGAAATATAGTTGACTAGTTGCACTTTCTTGATATTTGAAGGCTATCATAGACTGCATTTATTTATCATATTGCCAAGTTCTCTTGATAGACTGAATAGCTTTGTAGGCTTGACATTGCCATTATTGTATGTTATGACAGCAATAATTAAAAAAGGAAGAGAAATATATTTAAGATAATGTTTTAAATATACTCCTGCTCCCACACTGCCACTGAATCGACTGTTAGAATCTACTGATCTGATTTTGATGTAATTTCACTGACATTTACCATGGGTGAACCTCTACCAAGTTTGAACTCTTCTACGCATCTGTTATATCTTCAAAACAAATCAAAATTCTAACTACTTGCCCATCTCGTCTGCAATGAATCAATTTAAAGGTAATACTGACACCTTAGTCAGTAGTCGATTTTAAATCTTGTGAAAAACATTGTCAACACCTTCAGTTCTTATCAAAACAATCGCACATGGTGCGTGTGTGAATACCGCTGGCTTCCTAGTTTATTATAATTGTATAGCTTGAAATGAGAACCATTATAATGGTTCCACGTTCTATGAAAGAATAATATGATAATGCACTAAAAGCGGGAACCATGTGTTAATCAAGTGTATATGCTGATTGGAAATTACCTAACAACAGTGTCTACAGTCTTATAAGCCAATAAAGGAACACAGCGGGGATGTACCATTTATTCTTCACAGCATGTCTATCACTGTTAATTAAAAAGGGCACTGCGGAGCGGTAATTATTTAAGCATTGCAGTATAAGAAAAGGGCAGGTTGGCATAGAAAAAGGGCGGGGCGTCATGCCACTTTAGGGGAAACACTAATCTAGTTGAGGGAGAATGTACTGGAGATCTCCATGTTGCGGTACCAGCCCTAGCCATTGAGACTCCATTTAGACTGACCTGGAGGTAGATGGTCTAATGGAGGGTGTAGCTCCAACACCAACGGTGCCTTCCTCCAAGAGATATAGCTCCTTGGAAAGGCCCTTGGAATCTAAGGGATATCTCCCCATTGTTAATACACCATGGGTTTGCAGATGGATTTCCAAGGTTATTTGAGCTTTGGTTGGATATTTTGTAAAAATGGAACAAATGGAGGTTGTACAAATTATCCTATTTCTGCTTCTGTGTTCCCTCCCCCTCTCACGGGAAGTCTCTCTTGATCGCCCTGCTGTATCTCCTGTCCTTGTGCCGCTGTGCGCTGCTGGGACTGTGATAGCTGGTTGATGTGGAGGAGCTCCTGGAGTGTCTCCTTCCAGTCATTTCTCTCTGGGTTGCGGTACCAGCCCTAGCCTTTTAAGACTCCTTGTAGACTGACCCGGAGGTCGAAGGTCTAATGGAGGGTGTAGCTTTAACACCAACGGTGCCGTCCTCCAAGAGACATAGCTCCATGGAAAGGCCCTTGGAATCTAAGGGATATCTCCCCATTGTTATTAATACACCATGGGTTTGCAGATGGATTTCCAAGATTATTTGAGCTTTGGTCGGATATTTTGTAAAAATGGAACAAATGCAGGTTGTACAAATTATCCTGAAATATAAAACAAAATTGGGAAACAATATCGCCGATTAGTTTACAAATATTAATTGAAAAAACAGTGATATAGCGAAGAAATTTGCCAACTATTTTACAATTTAATAATTTAACAGTGAAATTCTTACGAAATAAACTGAAAATTAAGACTGTATAGCGAACTAATTCGCTGATAAGAAGTAACAAATACAAACTAATGAATGTGCAACTTAATAAAACCATAAAAAACAACTAACAATTTTTCGAGTGAATCCGAATTACCTACCTCACACGTACGAGGCTACGAAAATAGAAAGAGGAAGTTGCTATCGTGCATGCGCATATTTATGGCAAAGGATAGTTAGGAGGATAGTAAGTCTTTCTGTTTTTGTGGATTGTAGCAAATCGAGTATTTGCATAATGTAATGTCATAAGATATAAATAGATCAATCAGGGCCATGGTGATCAAGCTGGGGCCATGAACTTTTAAAAGTTCATGGCCCTGTGGCCATGATCATAAAAACAACTAGTTTCTAGTATTTTTAACTTGTTGCCAAAAGTGAAACATTCATTTGAAGTTAAATTGAATTGAAGTTGTTAACTTAAGTTGCACCTTTGATTGAGAAATTTGTAGGAAACAGTAAGTAAAACTGTTTTAGTAAAATATGTACTTTTTTAACTCCATTTATTCAAGTTGATTAAGTTTAAGTTAACTGATGACTCCCAGGTTTTGAAAATGACCCCCAGATTTTTAGTCAGTGGGTCATTAATGACCCCCAAAAAAATGGAGCTGGAGAAAACTGTGTGTAATAGAGGCGACCATGACCAAACTTTTGAGACTAGAGCTGAAGTGAATAGGTAGTACCGCTTTGACCACTGCCCGTAGAGCTAAATATCCAAATGAAACTTACCTTTAAGTCATCCATTAAAAAGTTCATATATTCTGATTGGTCATCTGTTACCGTATATCGTCGGCCATAAGTCAAATTTTTCAGACTCCAAAATCACTCTCTGAATCCCTACTCGACTTATGGCCCCGTCCTAGTCCCGAGTGATGATTTTTTTTACCAACGGTCAGCTCCTACTGAAGTTTTGAACGTCGAATTTCAGTTTCAGCAACAGTCTATATGAACAATGACACCAAAGTGCAGAATTGAATTACACTCTTGTCAATCAACTATGCATCTCGCAAACACAAAGGATGATTACGTCATACGTGGAAAGTTACTTTGTTCATGGAAAACTCTGATTGACAGTTGAAAAAAATGATCGGTTTCAATTAGACGCTTGATGTTTTAACTCTATGCAAGGGAAACCTTGATCTTGGTCAGCCGAACGATTGCGTTGCCTAGCAACCTATACGATGTTGGCACGGGGTGTAAACATATATGCCGAAAATTGCATTGGGATATTTGGGTTAGAAGTAACCGATTATTGCAATTTGCATTCCCACATATGTGGTGACACTTATCCACGGATTACAGAATATACCAAATATTCAACAGAAGACTGCATTTGTTTGTCGGCTGCATATTTGCCGTTGATTCGATAACGGTACATGAACCTATACTGGCGTAAGGTCAGTTGTGAGTGCAGGCAATCTCTACTGTAGGAATTTTAATATTTAGGTGACCCAAATCTCACCCACTTCCTTTTCGAAAATTCTGGGTCGACTTAAGGAACGGTTAATGCAAAAAACTGAGATCTGAAGGTCAAAAAGTCCCCTCGACTTATGGCCCGACTCGCCTTATGGCCGACGATATACGGTAGGTATACTATTTAAAATACAGGGCAATTAAGGAAGCACATGCCCAGATGTGTATTTTGCTTGACTGGAAGGTGCCATTACTGAACATCCTCTGTTAATTAGCAGGTGAAATGTGCAGCTGAATGCCAGCTTAACAGTAATTAGATGGAATTGGTACTTTTATAAAATTCTGCCTTGCAGCTCAGTTTTCCATGATGAAAACAAGCACATCATTAAATGATAGCTAGAAATAATTATCGTTGGTCATTATGACTATAATGAAAAACATGTGTGTCTCATCAGAAACAATTTTTGAGCTCTAGTAATAGGAAAAAAATATAATTATTTATATATATATATATATATATATATATATATAAATATAAGGGAGATAATGAAATTCACAACAACAGAATTTACGTCCACCCTGTCCAGATGTAATTCCATAGTATATAAGTCATGGTCGACACCAAATTTATTGGTTTGGCAGAGGCCTTGATATTGTATCTATGGTTTGCATTGTAGCTAGGCGCACTCACCGTAGTCTGGTCTGTACATTTATGTCTTGGTTTTTCACAAATAATTATATACTAAGCAAGGATACATGCTTGTTAATTGATGTCTTCTCAGGAAATCAACATCCAACTCTAGATAGACATGCATATGCTGAATGTATGATATTTTGACTCGGAGATAACTATTTCTTGATTAGCAGGCACATGATAAATTTTGTAAAAATTTTAGGGGAAAAAATAGAGGGGTATAAAAAGCAATGAATAATTACCTTGACTTTATCTCTTGCTCCCAGGTTTGGTGTAAATCAACATTTTGTTTTTTATTATCAGCTGTATAGACTGGCTTCAGATTTAATAAAGTATGTGGATCAGCTTTGTGATTTGAATAATATCTGGCAACATTTGTCATCTGGGGATGTGCTAGAGCTCCCAGAGCTGCCTTAATATAACTGTATAAGTTGATAAGATTAATTATATGATAGCTTTGAATTCCACATGTTTATAGTCTATCAGCGCAAAAATAAAAAAATAAATAATTAAAAACCTATATTATATATACATAGTCAAACCTGTGTAAGCAGTCACCTCTATTAGTAGCCACCTGTCTTAAACAATCAAATTTTCTTTTTTCGATTTATATGCTTTCAGAGCAAACTAAGTCCATTATAAATTAATTGCTAGATTATCATCCAAATTAATCTTAAAAATGGGGAGGGCGGAAGGATTTTATTTTTTATTTTTTATTTTCATTTTTAAAATTTTTGATGTTTTTTTAATAAAAAAAAAAATATATATATAGATCAATATTAATTTTATTTATTTTTTTTTTATGAAAATAAAAAAGGGGGATGGATAATGAAAATCAGGGGGATGATAATCTAGCAATTAATTTGTTATGGCCTAATATGTATAAAGCAACAACTGTCTCAAAAGGTCACATTTGTTCCTTTTCTTGCATACAGGATAAGGATATCTGCATTTGCACCCTAGGGCTGAGATAAAATTCTCGCGCTGTGATGTTAAAACCATCCAGATGACGTAGCGTAAAAATATATGATGTAAATCATATAATTTAACATCTTAAAAGCAACCCTTGTAAATCTATAATGTTAAATTAAGTTGAAATAATTATTCAATATGTTTGGTATGCAAGAAAAAGAATCAATCATGGCTTTTCACATGGATGTGATATAGAGTAGATTTTTTTATTTCGATCTGAAATTAGAGATGGCCGCCATTGCTAAAAGTAGTCCAAAACTTAAAAATTTTCTTCTCATGAACGGCCCAACAGATTTTCAAAATGTTCATGTAGTAATGATAACTAACAATAGTTTTGTTAGATTTGTTAAAATAGTGTCCCTAGCGTTAAAAATGACCCCGCCCTGAGGGTTCAATAAGGGGACACATGTCATTATAATAAAAAAATTTTTTTTTTAAATGGAAATGATTTTGCCTATATTTTCACAGAAGCATTGTTTGGTGAAGGAGGTTCAGATTTGCTTTATTTACGTCTTATTGGGACAGGAGGGGCTCAAAAAGGGTAAAAATTGGGAATTACAAAAATCGTTTTCTTAAGAACCGGTAAGTCAGTTGTGTTTATATTTGGCATAAATTATCCCAATGTGTAGGGGTTTGATTGTAGATAAGAATTTAGGGCCTAATATGTCTTTCTCTTTTTAGATTTAGGTGGACTTTTTTGGTCCATTTTTGTCCCGTCATTATATAATAGCTAACATAGATTTGTAAAGAAGAATGTTACATTAAAAAAAATATAAATATATCAAAGTTTTTGCTTGTATTCTTAATGTATGTTATTGAAGAAAATTATATATATATCTATTTTTTTCTAATTTTGTTGAATAATATGTTTTTTCTTATCTTTTGTGTCTTTTAAAGTTATAATTGATTTGAAAAACACACTTTCACAGTGAATTCTTAGTGAACCCTAAAACGTCCTGTTATTGCAAGATGCATTCAAAAGTGCCGACTTTTGGCACAACCCGACATCCTGCCAATTTGATGAAACACAAAGGAGGAAATGGTGTTATATACGCAAATAAACCATTTTAACTGTGTTTTCATTCTATGATGTTTTGTTATAAGATAAATGAGTCAAAACTTTTTTCCCCGAAGTCTTTCTTTTATTTACTTGCGAAATGTCCTTGATATTATCTTGTTTTTGATCAGACAAGTTACATCATCATAAATAAAGCAACCAATCGCTTGCTGTAAAATTTAGTGCATGTTCAGTTTCAAATTGCTCATGTGCCATTTATACCAAATAAATGGTTGAATCTTGAATAAATTACATCTTCCTATCAGCGAAAATTCTGACATAGTCTGGTGGCTAGCTTTTCAAAACAGCTGGGTTATTGTATTTTCCATTTTAAATTGTTTTTCGTAGTTAAATTGCTTGAAATTAGGGAAAATGCACATATTAAAACACACTTTATCATAGTTTTCAAATAAATAAAAAAAAATCTATGTTTATATTGGAGCGAACTTAAATTTTTTGAGATCGTTACAAACAGAATACAGTCAAAACTCGTTATTTCGAAATCCGTGGGACCGTAAAAATAATTCGAAATATCCGAAGTTCAATTATCAGGAGTGTATTTTTGTTCAACTTTTTACCGTTACCCCACCCACTTCATAAATCGTTGAAAATATACATGGTGTACATATAAATACCTCTATTTGTTTTTTTTTCAATATAACACGTTGTCGTTATATTTACACATGATATAAACTTTGTTTATATTGATGTGTACTGTGGATTTATCTTAAATCGTGGTAAATTCTACTGTTTACATGCATTTTTTTCTTTTACGCAAGCGTATGTTGTGCGTTGTTATCCGTGTGTAGGCTAATTATCTATTTGCACAGTGCTGAACATTGTATATTTTTGAGTGTGATATAATAGATAACAAAATATACTTTTAATTTTTATACTTATAATTTAAATAAATATCAAATAAATAGAAAAGGCAACTGGAATATAAACACAGGTTATTTACAATCAATGGTTTCAACAATTTTACAAATAAAAAATAAGACGAAAAATAGCACATGTCAAGAACGTCTTCTAACACTTCGGCGTTGTTTGTCTAATTAGCGTGTGTATCGCTTGTGTTTGTATCATAACAATTTGATGACACAATTAACTTACCGGCCAGTACAGACACATGGGATCAACAATTATCACCTTCGACGGTTTGCCTTTCATCTTCACGCATGGTGATAAAAATTCGAAATAACGAGTGAGAAATCAATAGATTTTAGGATGGAGGGACCGCAAAACAGATTTGAAATAGTGAATAATTCGAATAACTGGAATTTGATATATCAGGAGTTAATTAATATAGAAATAGAAGGGAAAAAAACGGGACCAAACTTCAAATTTGAGATAACCGGAATTTCGAAATATCAGAGTAGTATCAACTGTACAAACTGATCTGTGCCTAATCTTTGTATAAGTTAATACACTATTATCACTAATTATAAAAATGTAACACCTCGAGATATGAACAATAAACTGATTAGGAAAATGCAATTAGGTGTCATAAATGACCGCATGGGTAAATCATGGTTCAATGGGTTTGTGTCCACAAGCTATCGGACAGGTGGTATCCATGGAGACACACTTAATGATCAAAAGTTAGGGACAATGAAGAGCTACATTATAAACCTTGGCCTGATATAGCTAAAATATTGACATATTTTGTTGACACCAATTACTTTGCTGCAAAGCAAGTTCATGGTCTATATAACTATGTGCCTGTGGTATTAGCGCTCTGATTAAATATTTTTTGATGAAGGAATGACCAGTTGTTCTTTAAACTTAATTTTTATATTGCACTTTCAGGACCATGCAATATATAAAATCGAAAGTTAAACGAGTTCTATTGATTTATCGGAGTAAAAAATATAATTAAGTCGCCACTTCAAGAATTGTGTTACGGCACCTTTTCTCAAACACTAATAACAAGTTGAACACACATTACAAGGCATTTCCGATGCCAAATTTATTACAGAAATATTTGTCGAACTAAGAACTTTAACCTGATCTGGATATAAAAACCGATTGCACAAATGACAATTTTAAGCTGCTGGGTTTCTTCCGTAAACTATTATAATCATGTACATGGTTTTGGTCACTTAATTGTGTGATTGATGAAATTTATATTATTGGATGTGAGTAAATCACAGACTAAACCAACATCTAAAATGGTTTCATTGGTCATCATATTCATTGTTGCATGTGAACTTTCACTTGTTTACATTCTTTCTACTTGGGGGCCGTAGTCTAATGGATAGAGTGTTGGCCGCTCACGCCAGAGGTAGTGGGTTCGATCTTCAGCTTGACCTGATACCTCTCATAAAACAGCACACAGTACTGGTTCTACCCAGGAAGCGGACTCGAGAGTGGTTTATATAAGTTCTGAGCTTTCACCGCATTGGAGCTAAAAAAAATTAGTATAAAGTAACTTTCACTTGATTACTCGATTTCACATGTCAATGCAGGAAATTTACTTCTACATGCACCTTTTTGCATTTTTAGTTTATACAAGGTAAGTTTATCTCGACCAGTTACTCTACTAGCAACATTTCAGGTAAAACATGTCTATCACCTATTTCAGTCCCATTTTCCGGTAAAATCACATTCCTGTGACCTTGACCACTAACTTCATTTATTACTACAAAAATTACATCTCAGTCTGCCTACATTGATGGCGAATCTGCTATATCAATATTATCGAGCCGAAAAAAGGCAAGCAACTAGTTGTACATTGCAAACCATTAAAAGGTGCAAATAGTTCACTGCCCTGGTGGAAATTGCCTAAAACCATCCCAGTTTGCTTTCTTTTCCACACATTTTCCTGCTAGCGCGTATTGAAGAACCCGCATACAAATAATGTAAACATCACATGACAAGATTAGCACCTTTTGATTGGCTGATTGAAATATCGCTGTGTGTTGTGGAACCCGTATGCATAAATATAAACATCATGTGATGAGGTCAGCACCTTTGATTGGTTGCTTGAAATTTTGTGCAAAATTTGTTGTAATCTGGTACCCTGCCCAACTTCACTCTGTTACTACCCTGCCAACTTCATTTCGTAACGGAATGAAGTTGGGCAGGGTACCAGACTAAATTGGTTGGGACTAGGTAGTATAATGACTTTTCAGATATTTGGAGAACAAATATAAATTGCGTTGTTCTTTGTTTTAAATACAGCTACATTATGTAGTAAGAACTAATGTTTTATATTCTAACCTGTTATAATGACAAATAAATATGTTTTTCAAGCTTTAATTTTAATTTTTGATCTCTTGATTATTCAATTTTCGATCCCTTGATTTGTCTAAGGGACTAGTCATTACAAAATAAGTATAATACCTTCAAGATAAACAATAGAAAAAATGAAGGTTTCCTAAATACAAAATATACAATTAATGTACTTGGAAATTTTCCACCCAACTTATAATACTACATTTTGTATATCTAAGTTAAAGAATTCGTACAAATGCCTCCCGAATACAGTTACACAACCCCATACTTAACTTCTATAAGCATTCCTACAGGACCCCGCCTCATGGTGGGGCCCAATAAGTAGGCCAAATGAACTGGTACTCCTCTTTGCTAATACTTGTAGCTTGTGAGGTATGAGTAATAATCAGGAACCGGTTTATTTGGCTGTTTCCTGGCTACTGAAATACAGGAACTATGAATTGGCTATTTGGATAAGCATATATTGCCAATATTTTGAGTGAAATGAAATAGAGAATATTAGGTTAGTGTCTTTATGTACTTTAATTTGTCGGACGAGTTGAAGAAAGGTTTATACGGCGAGGCTCTGCCAAGCGTTATAAACTTTTTGAAGACGAGTCTGATAAATTAAAGTACATAAAGATACTATCCTAATATTCTATTTATCCTATTAACCTACTGTTTTATTTAGCTCACCTGAGCCGAAGGCTCACAGTTGAGCCTTTATGATCGCCTGTTGTCTGTCATCTGTCGTCCGTCGTTAACTTTTAGCTTCTAACAACTTCTCCTCTGAAACCACTGGGCCAATTTTGGTATAACTTTACAGAAATGTTCCTTGGATGACCCTCTACCAAGTTTGTTCAAGCCATCTTGATTTGTCAAAAAACATGGCCACCAGGGGGCGAGGCAAGTTTAATTAGTAGAAACTTAAAAAATCTTCTTGTCAGAAACTGCTGGCTCGATTTTAAAATAATTTCACAGAAATGTTCCTTGGGTGACCCTCTACCAAGTTTGTTCAAGCCATATTGATTCGTCAAAAAACATGGCAGCCAGGGGGTGGGGTTAGTTTACTATATAAGCTTTAGTAGTAACTTAAAAAATCTTCTTGTCAGAAACTACTGGCTCGATTTTAAAATCATTTCACAGAAATGTTCCTTGGGTGACCCTCTACCATGTTTATTTAACCCATCTTGATTCGTCAAAAAACATGGCAGCCAGGGTGTGGGGTTAGTTTACTACAGACCTTAAACCGCTCAAGTACCCCAATTGCACGCAAACGGAGTGCACTCAGAGCGTAAACGGAGTGCGAACATAGCGCAGATGGTCTGTAACTAAGCTATATTAAAAATCTTCTTGTCAGAAACTACTGGCTCAATTTTAAAATAATTTCACAGAAATGTTCCTAGGGTGACCCTCTACCAAGTTTGTTCAAGTCATCTTGATTTGTATAAAAACATGGCCGCCAGGGGGCGGGGCAAGTTTAATTTATAAAATTTTAAAAAATCCTCTTCTTAGAAACTACTGGCTCGATTTTAAAATAATTTCACAGAAATGTTCCTTGGAGGAACCCCTACCAAGTTTGTTCAAACGGTAGTGATTTGTCAAAAAACATGGCGGTCAGGGTATGGGGTTAGTTTACTTATATAAGCTATAGTAAAAACTTGAAAAAAAACTTCTTGTCAGAAATTTTAAAACAATTTCGTAGAAATGTTCTTTGGGTGACCCTTTACCAAGTTTGTTCGAGCCGTTGTGATTTGTTAAAAAACATGACCGCCACAGTGAGGTGCTAGTTTACTATATAGGCAGCTATAGTAAAAACTTCAAAAGCCTTCTTGTCAGAATCTACTGACCTGATTTCAATGTAATTTCACTGACATTTACCATGGATGAACCTCTACCGAGTTTGAACTCTTCTACGCATCTGTTACATTTTCAAAACAAATCAAAATTCTTGCCTATATCGTTCTTCTAGAATTTTTAATGTATATGTATTATATAATCTACTTAAGTTGAGTGACTCAAGGTCAGTCAGGTGAGCGATATAGGGCCATCTTGGCCCTCTTGTTTCAATTTTCGTCATTTTATTGACAAATTATCGTCATTTTATTATAAATTTTGGTGAAGTACCTTTAAATTTTAAAACCGTTTTACCGTGGGTATTAATATGGAATATGGCAGTTAATTTTATTCCGCAACATTAAATAGTCATCCTATTCAATGTACAAACCCATAAAAATGAGAGCAAAAACGAGTATACTCTTCCATTCAAAGTTAATCAACATAATAAAATATAACAATTTCAGTCATGTTTTAATAAGTGTTTCTGTAATTTAATTTTCAATTTTAATCCGGTCATTCAGGAACGATAATCACTGTGTATCATAATGCAAGTGCGCCGATCAACAAAATGTGAATTTTACATGACAACAGAGTACATTAATTCAAATAGGAATAGAAGTTTAGTTATGTGAATTGCTGTAAACATTAAAATTTTGGACATTAAACACTGCACCATAAAACTGAGACTGGAATGAGTTGGTGGACGATGTCATTGCCATGAACTGTTGGTGGGTGGGGTAAGAAGTCTGTCAAGTAGGTGTTCTGTCGGATAAAGCGAAAATTTATACGACACTTTAGTTTTCTTCTTTAAAATCAGTCGGTGGTAGGATGATACTATTTGCGTAACGGGTAAGCTTAAAGCAACACATCCACGTTTGAACTTCTAAAAAAAAAATTTTAATTGAGTTATGAGCACATTTCCCATACAAACATGTTCAATTAGCTGTATATGAGCATATAAACACAATCCTGAACAAAATGATCCCCAAATTATAATGCGTGACTAACACTTTATAAAACAAGCGTCTTACTCACCCGAGTCAAAAAAAATTGTCAAAATGACTTTCAAGGCAGGTAAAGTACACTACGCACTAAAACATGAAGTTTTTTAATACGACTCGCATAATTCAATTTGAAGCAAAGTTGGAATCCTCGGCAATTTAAAAATAATTTATAAAGCGTTTGTCACGCTTTATAATTTGAACATCTTTTTTTATAATTCTAAAGCGTCTGGATAGTGTTTGTTAACATATATACAGCTCACTGACCATATATTTATGTATGGGAAATGTGCTCACAACTCAATTGAAATTTTTTTTTAAAAAGTTTAAACGTGGATGTGTTGCTTTAAAAACAAAATTATTGGCGTTTTTCACAAATTGATTTGAGCGAATTATGCATATACTCAGCTTATCTGGAGTACTACATAATTTTTTTTTTTAATTTACAATATTTTTGACATCTTGTGCACGCTTTATATTATGCAGTGTTCCAGTAACTGCAATTTTCCATTGTTTTCAGTTTAACAGTCAAACTTGTGTAAGCACAGTGTTTTCTCCAGCTTCAATTTTTTGGGGGTCATTGATGACCCACTGACTAAAAATCTAGGGGTCATTTTCAAAATCTGGGGGTCATCAATTGACTAGTTTTAAACTTAATCAACATGAATAAATGGAGTTAAAAAATACATATTTTAATAAAACAGTTTTACTTCCTGTTTCACACAAATGTCTCCATCAAAACTGCAACTTAAGATAACAACTTCAAAACAATTTAACTTCAAACGAATGTTTCAATTCTGGCAATAAGTTACAACAACTTGAAACTTAGTAGTTGTTTTTATGATTTTGTCCCTTTGGTCGTGAACTTTTCAAATGTTATGGCCACAGCACAATCACCAAGGCCTTTACTATTTTGAATGAAAAACACTAAAATTCTTTCAATATTTTATATTTGCTGAGCTACATCTTTAGCATTATACCCTTTGGAAAACAAACTTTGTTTTTGTTTTCTTTTTTCCAAAAGCATTTCTCTTCAAAGCTAGACTCATTTTAGAGAAATTTTATCTTAAAAAAATAATATAAAATACATTTTAATGGTAACTTCACAAAAATTAATTAATTTTTTGAAATTAAGTAATCATTTTTCAAAATAAAATTAATTTCTTTTTTCAACAACCTTTTAATCGTCCGTTACAGAAACATAAACGGTGCCGGGAATACTGCCTTAAAACTTGGACCGGTCGATGTTTAAACTGGTATTAAAATGACGCGCATGCGTGTCTCGATACCTTATAGAAAAAAAAAAAAAGTTTTTCAGATAGAGTATCGTTCGTACATTTAAGACAACTTTTATGAAAAGTTTCACGCTTCCACATTTCATCTTCATATACAAACAACCTAAAACTGGGTATATGTCAGTACTATTGTTGCAGGGTACGTTTGTTTTCACAGATGTTGTCTTCAAACTACACTATTGCTTCGCGGAAAATTATGTATGTGATCATAATCGTCTATGCGATTGCATCAATAAAGCGTTCGTAACCAATTAAAGCGTTTATTTAACTTGGTAGAATAGAATGACTGGGATTGCCCTGAATCAGACCACGTGATCTGGCAAATCGGCTGGCATTGTAAAAATAACTCTGAAACCAGCTTGCCGAAACAAATATGCGTAATTTGAATTTCTGTGTTTTTCAGGTTGCGTCATAGTGGACGCACTGAACAAAGTTGATTGCGTCAGATGAGAATTTATTGCGTCAAAAACGCAAGAAACGCGCTCTGGAGAAAACACTGTTAGCAATCATTTTTATTAAACAACCATGTTTGCTATTTTCCATTGCTATGCTTTAAGAGCAACTTAACCTGTATTAAGCAAAAACCTGTCTTAAAAGGCCACTTTTGCTCCCTCTCTTGGCTGCCTACTTAAAATAGGTTTAACTGTATATTGTATTTTTCCCTTGTTTTCTGTATATCGTCTTGTAATCATACTGTTGGAGTGACTGAACCCTGTGCCTAGGAATGTCCCTTTGGTGTTGTGTTATAATTGTTTACTATTACGTGTTTATGAGCCGCAAGACCTCAATTATCAACCATTAATTGTTTTATATTTTTGTTAGTCTAGTGATATAAGTATATAATTATGCCATGAGTAGCAGCTGTTGTTTGTATTTCAAATTGTCTTTTGTCTGATTTCAGGATCACCACAACTTCTGTTTGCAAACCGGAAAGATATCCGTCTGGTAGATGTAGGCCACAACAATGAAAAGTCAAATGTTTCCGTCATCGTTGGTAGTCTTGACGATGCTGCAGCAGTTGACTTTCTGTACAGTGAGGGTTATGTCTTCTGGACGGATATCAATCTTGAAAAAATAAATCGGGCCGTTGTCAACCATACGCAGCAGACTACAAAAGGCATCGTCACTACTGGACTTGTCTCCCCTGATGGACTCGCATGTGATTGGGTTGGCAAGAAACTGTACTGGACAGATGCAGAAACAAACAGAGTCGAAGTCAGTAACATGGATGGAAGTCATCGGAAGGTTTTGTACTTTGAAAACCTTGACCAACCACGTGCTATTGCTCTAGATCCATTCCATGGGTGAGTTTTTTCTTGTACGCATATTATTTTGACATGACTTATGTGAAACATTTATTGAATAAACATTTCAGTGATAAAAAGGGTCAACAGGTTAAAGTAAAAGGGCTGTTACAGGTCATTACATTAATTTTTAGCTTGACTATTCGGAGAGTAAAGAGAGCTAATGTACTCACCCAGGCGTTGGCGTCGGCGTCACACCTTGGTTAAAGTTTTGCATGCGAGTCCCTATCTCAGTAACCATTGCATGTATTGACTTGAAACTTTACACAAACCTTCCTAGTCATCAACCTTTGCATTGATATAATGCAAATTATTGCCTTTGTTTGACTTAGAAATTTTGGTTAAAGTTTTGCATGCAAGTACCATTAAGTCCATATTTCAGTAACCATTGCATGTATTGACTTGCAACTTTACACCAACCACTCAATGTATTTTATTGAAACTTTACACAAGTTTTCCCAGTCATCAAACCTACTACAATAACCAAGTAAGATAACTCTTGCTTGAATATAATGCTAATTATTGCCCTTGTTTGACTTAGAAACTCTGGTTAAAGTTTTGCGTGCAAGTACCATCAAGTCCATATCTCACCAACCACTTAATGTATTTGATTGAAACTTCACACAAGTCTTCCCAGTCATCAACCATACTACAATAACTAAGTAAGATAATTGTTGCATGAATACAATGCAAATTATTGCCCTTGTTTGACTTAGAAAATCTGGTTAAAGTTTTGCATGCAAGTACCATCAAGTCCATATTTCAGTAACCATTGCATTGTATTGACTTGAAACTTTACATTAGTCTTCCCAGTCGTCAATCCTACAACAACTAAGTAAGATAACACTTGCATGAATATAATGCAAATTATTGCTCTTGTTTGACTTAGAAAATCTGGTTAAAGTTTTGAATGCAAGTACCATCAAGTCCATATTTCAGTAACCATTGCATGTATTGACATGAAACTTTACACAAGCCTTTCTAGTCATCAACCCTACTACAATAACTAAGTTATATAACTCTTGCCTGAATATAATGCAAATTATTGCCCTTCTTAAACTTAGAATTTTGGTTAAAGTTTTGCATGCAAGTACTCTCAAGTCCATATTACACCAACCGCTCAATGTATTTGATTGAAACTATACAATCATATGGCCTTGTAGTGATTAAACCAACTCAATTAATCAAGCCGGATAACTCTTGCCAGTTTTTTTTGCAAATTAGGGGCTTTGATTTACTAAGAAATTTTTTAACCCAGTGGTCACTGCATGTATTTGATCGAAACTTCATACAAGATATTGCAGTTATAATACCTACTCATTTTTGTCAATTTTGTAAGTTAGATAATTCTTATTTGCTTGGATTTGTCATCAGTCTAAGTCATATTTGTACTTCTGTGACAAATATTGAATAGTCAAGCACGCTGTCCCTCCGACAGCTCTTGTTTATTACACTTGTACAGTCAGACAAGTATTTCTAAAATCTGCTTGTCCTGACAAAAACCAACTTGCCCTTACTTAATCAAGAAATATGGTACTATAGTCCTATGGATATAAAATTAAGAATAACTTAATAAACTGTTTTAAAGTTAAACAAGAGGTTGCCACTAACGTGGTCATATCCCCCACCACCTTGTTAACCCTTAGAGACATTTCCAGAGAAGTGGATTTAAATTATACAAAATGAAAAAGTCGCCGAGCACAGAAATCACATGTAAATGCCGCAAACTGAAATATGTAGCCGACTGTAATATGACACATTGTCTTGTCCCAGTGAGTAATGGTTTGATGTTCTAAATCAAACCATAAATATGTAAGTTATATTAACCCCAAAACAAAAGAAAATTTATCTTTGACGAACAGACCCATTCGCATGACACATCGTCTTGGGCTGGTTAGCATTTGTGCCGATTTATTCAAAAATCCAATCACAACTAAAGAAGATACGGTCTGGACAGAGTGGACGGACAGAGTTGTGACCTTGACCTTTAAAGGACAGACCTAAATCATTCGCATGATACATCATCTTGTCCTAGTAAACATTTGTGCAGATTTATTTAAAAATCCAATAACAACTTAAGCAGATAAGGTCTGGACAGCAGCGGACGGACGGAGATGTGACCTTGACCTTTGATGAACAGACCAAAGTCAGTCGCATGACGTATCGTCTTGTCCTAGTGAACGTTTGTGCCAAGTTATTTAAAATTTCAATCACAGCTAAAGTAGATAAGGTCTGGACAGCAGCGGACAGATGGATGGAGCTGTGACCTTGACCTTTGACGAACAGACCCAAGTCAGTCGCATGACACATGGTCTTGACCTAGTGAACATTTGTGCCAAGTTATTTAAAAATGCAATCACAACTAAAGAAGATACAGTCCGGACCAGAGGAAACACAGTGTATTCATTGGATTTTCAAATACATGACCTTAAGCTATGACCTTGACCTTAGACGAACAGACCCAAGTCATTTGCATGACACATTGTCTTGTCCTAGTGAACATTTGTGCCAAGTTTTTTAAAATTCCAGTCACAACTAAAGAGGATACAGTACGGACAAGGGGAAACACAGTGTATACATTGGATTTTCAAACACTTGACCTTGAACTATTACCTTGACCTTTGGCGAACAGAAAATATTGAGTCAAATTTCTTGAATTTAGGCAATGCAGGACTTAAGTTCGTAAAACATTGGAAACCTACATTACAGACTCACAAAATAAATTTCATAGACTTGATAGTAGAACTGTCGAGTGTTTTAACTGGAAATATCAATTCTTCAGTTATGTGCATTTGTAATTTCTGCAGCAAAATGTAGTAAATTTTGTGTAAAAATACATTGCAGTCTCGATATAGCATGGTCCTATACAACGTGAAACTAGTTATAACGCGTTTTTTTTTAGTCATATTAAAAGTTGATATTTTCAACAAGATTCATATAAAAATCGCATTATAACAATATTAATGAAATAAATGAAAACTCTAAACTAAATTGTGAAGTTGTTTCTAAAAAAAAGGTTAATGTCGAACCCTGCAGACTGACATGATGATTACTACTTATGGTTATGCCCAACATCACTTTTAATTGATTTTCGCTGACAAACAGTGGACTCTCTTAATGTTTATCACACATTAATTGTCATGTTTTTCAAGAAGCCAGTTGTTCACACATTACCTGATATCAATGCCAATCGAAAGCTAAATATAGACTTCTCGCTAGGTGGCTTACTTAGGTTGATCTTAACTTGTTATCAATTCAGTCTAAGTTATCGAGGTGTAATTGATGCACAAATACACGGTCACAGTTTGGAAAAAACATAACAAGCTCTCAATCAGTTAGCGATTTAGTTGAGATTTTCAATCAATTAATCATTATTATGCCGCAACTTTTTAATGAATCTGGTTGAAAATTTTTCTTTTTTGCTTTTAAACTTTATGCTTTACAGCACAGTTAATTGGGAATTGATTATGACATCTGCCCCCCCAAAAAATTAAAATGGAAAATACTGGGTCGGAGCACTGTGAGCAAACAAACGTTTTTTTAAGGATAGGTAGACAAATCATTTCAAGAAATTGAGATCTTTTGGTTGAGAAAAATCTCGTGTAAGATTTTTAGTGAAACCAGCCCCAGAAGGGCTGCTTTCTTGGGGTCCTCCACGGCTCAGTGGTCTTAGGTGCTTTTGTCTAAAGACTTAATGTGTACCCCCCACTGCTGTGGGTTCGAACCCATCTTGGTTTGATAACTATGTGAGCAACTTTGTCAGTTACTTGTGGATGGTTGTTCTACTCAGATTCATTCTGAGGTCTAATCCTCTACCAGTTGAATGTGCTGAATATGCTATATTATTCATATAACGGGTTGTGTGCTGAATATGCTGTGTTCTACGCATAACCGGTCGTGTGCTAAATATGCGCTGTTAAACGTATAACCTGTCTGGTGCTGAATATGCTGTGTTATACATATAACCTGTCGTGTGCTGAATATGCTGTGTTCTACGCATAACCTGTCGTGTGCTGAATATGCTGTGTTATATGTATAACCGGTTGTGTGCTGAATATGCTGTGTTATATGTATAACCGGTCGTGTGCTGAATATGCTATGTTATACGTATAACCTGTCTGGTGCTGAATATGCTGTGTTATAGGTTTTTGTTTTTTTTTGTTTTTTTTTAAACTTATTTATTTTACTTTGAAACAAGTTCTTACAACTTAGACAAATCACGCTCGAAGTCTTTCTGGGTAGTACCAGTACAAAAGCATATGCGGAAAAAGTGCCTTGCTCAAGGACGCCACACATAGCCGTAGCGGAGGATCGAACTCACGACCCTCCGATCATGGGTTCGATGCTCTACCACTAGACCACGCGCCTGTCGTGTGCTGAATATGCTGTGTTATACGTATAACCTGTCTTGTGTTGAATATGCTATACTGTGTTATACGTATAACCTGTCGTGTGTTGAATATGCTGTAATATATGTATTAACTGTCGTGTGCTGAATATGCTGTGTTATACATATAACCTGTTTTGTGCTGAATATGCTGTGTTATACATATAACCTGTCGTGTGCTGAATATGCTATGTTATACGTATAACCTGTCTGGTGCTGAATATGCTGTGTTATACGTATAACCTGTCGTGTGCTGAATATGCTGTATTATACGTATAACTGGTTGTGTGCTGAATATGCTGTGTTATACATATTACTGTTGTGCACTGAATATGGCATTTAACCCCATTAAAATAATCTCATAGTGAAAATACAAGCATACATATCTTATTGTATGTATCCTTTTTATATTCTGTTCAGAAAAAATCTAAGAAAAGACATTAAAATGTCCAATCTTGTTCTAATATGAGTCTTATAAATATTTCTATTTCATTATTTTCTCCTCAAACTATTAAAAGGATAAGAACTGAGTTAAACCATTAGCTTCTTACATGGATGAATTGCCAAAGAAAATCATTCTTAACAAAAATAATTGAAAATTTACCAGATTCTAATGTAATGCCAGGAACATTACCAGGAAGTTCTATTTTCTCACCCAAATTGTTAACAGTGTCTATCTTGGATATGCGATTAATTATAAAGATTAATGATATTTGTCTCTCTGCTTTTAGCCTATCTGTCGACAATGTCTGAAAGTGATGAGTTTTTATAACAAGTCTTTGAAGTGGGATTGTTTCCTACAAATCCTACTTTATAGATTGACAGGTTTGGATTGAAATGTTGTGTTGAATATTGAAGTCAGAGTTGTTTGATAGGATTGCAGATTGGTTGGTAATGCTCCTCAGACAAGTAACACATGTTTCAGCCCAAATTGTTTGAATTATAAAGTTACTGTTTCTATTGTTGCTACTAGATAATGTTGTTGTTATAAATACATAATGATATAAAAATAACCTTCATATGGGTTTCGGATGATACTGTCCGAGTTCATGTGAAGACAGTGTGTCCATCTTCCCCAATTTAAATAAAACTCTTCTTCAGTTCCAGTCTATGACCTTATAATTTCAACCAAAAGTCATATATGAGGGCCTTAATTACGATGCACCTTTAATTGATCCTTTTAAGTTTGTTCAAATCGCATGACACTGGGATCATAATTGACCCTGCCCGGGAGCTCATTATACTCAGGCTAGCTACCTCAGGCTCGCTTTGACTCGTAGAACCACACAAAAGATTAAGATTAACTTTTCATGTCACCAGACACATCTAATGACTTTGACCTCTTAGTCTCTTACATATACATTTGCTCACGTGCAGCAGCAATATCAATATATAGTGTTTATAATGATTACATCAATACCCAAGTTCTTATTGAACTGGTTAATTTGGTATTTACTGTTTTGATACATGACCCTTGAGTAAAAACATGTACAATGTTGTCTTGTCATTACATTAATTATACTTAATATATATATATAGGGGATTAGTGTTTCTTATATAAAGTGATTGAGTTCTAGTGGGTTGTTTGAACATAATGTCAGATAGGGGGACTATTACATCATCTTTTACAAATCTAAAACTGGATGTTTCAGATGTTTTCCTGATTGAAATTGGTTCATAATTCTTAACATATAATTTCTTTTTACAGTTTCATGTTCTGGACAGACTGGGGCGAAGTACCCAAGATTGAGCGTGCAGGCATGGATGGAAACCCAAGCACACGCTCAGTCATCGTCGATGACAATGTATACTGGCCAAATGGACTCACACTTGACTATGAGGAATCTAAAATATACTGGGCAGATGCAAAACTGAGCTTCATCCATAGCTGTGATTTTGATGGCCGACACAGACGGGTCGTCATTGATGGTCATCTGCAACATCCATTCGCTCTGACTTTGTTTGGTGAAAACCTCTATTGGACTGATTGGGAAACAAAGTCAATTTACTCGTGCAATAAGCATACAGGAGCAGATCCTAAAGTAGTATTGAATGGTATACATTCTCCCATGGATATACATGTATTTGATGGTGGACGCCAGATAACAGGTAATTACGTTTTCTTGTCTCGGGTTTACTACAATAATGATTGCAGGCTATTAATTTATAAATGGAAACTTCATATTTAAGATAATATTTTATTAGGACTAGCCACAGTCTTCATAAAAGTAGTGGTGTCCTCTAGTATCAAAATTATCGATAAAATGGCTGTACAATTACAATAATACAAATTGACATTTTCTTCGATTTTATTTTGTCATGCCAGTAGAAACTATTGAAGTTTAAATAAATAAATGACAACAAATCTGTAAAATAAAACTGTATTTCAAGTTATTCCAGTAGTTCATTATGTATTTTGGCAAGGCTCTTGTTTGACGGTTTTTGGGGCGGATATTTGGGCCCAATCTCATTGCCAAATAGTATATATTTTTCCCAATCAAAAGTTACAAAATTCCCAATTTCAAAATGGAGAGTATGTAAAATATATTCAACAATAATAAAGAATTGTAACAAATAATTTACAGCCTTCAGTTAAGATATCCTGATAACTGTAAAAATCGTGAAAATCAGTCAGGCATCCATTTTTAGCTCTACTGGTCAATGGCCAGACTGAGAAGTGCTTATGCAACGGCACATTGTCCGTTGTCCATCGTCTGTTGTCCATTAGCAGCACTTTCTCTGAAACCACCAGGCCAATTAAACTCAAACTTTACATGGATGTTTCTATTACATTAGCAGACTATACAGAAGAATTTTTTTTTCAATCTGACATTTAAGATGGCCACTGTTACTAAAAATAGTCCAAAACTTAAAAAGTCTTCTTCGCATGAACCACCCAACAGTTTTTGTCTGTTAAATTTGTTTATATTTGGCATAAATTATCCCTATGTGTATGGGATTGAATTATCCCTATGTGTAAGGGATTGAATGAAGATAAGAGTTAAGGGGCTAATACTTATAGGGGCTCTGTAAGGAGACTTAGAATTTTACATAGGGATACTATGAGAAAACAGATATCATGTATTTTGGGTACCCCTTGGTTCAGTGGTCTAACACCTGCAGTTATGTATTTTGGGTACTCCGTGATCGAGTGTTCTAACACCTGCGGTCATGTATTTTGGGAACTCCATGGTCTAACACCTACAGTCGTGTATATTGGGTACTCTTTGGATGAGTAGTCTAACACCTGCAGTTATGTATTTTGTGTACTCCTTGGTTGAGTGGTCTAACACCTGCAGTCATGTACTTTGGGTACTCCTTGGATGAGTGGTCTAACGTCTGCAATCATGTATTTTGGGTACTCTGTGGTTGAGTGGTCTAACATCTGCAGTTATGTATTTTTGGTACTCCTTGGATGAGTGGTCTAACACCTGCAGTTATGTATTTTGGGTACTCCTTGGTCGAGTGGTCTAACACCTGCAGTTATGTATTTTGGGTACTCCGTGGTTGAGTGTTCTAACATCTGCAGTCATGTATTTTGGGTACTCCATGGATGAGTGGTCTTACACCTGCAGTTATGTATTTTGGGTACTCCTTGGATGAGTGGTCTTACACCTGCAATTATGTATTTTGGGTACTCCTTGGATGAGTCATCTAACACCTGCAGTTATGTATTTTGGGTACTCCGTGGTTGAGTGGTCTAACATCTGCAGTCATGTATTTTGGGTACTCCTTGGATGAGTGGTCTAACACCTGCAGTTATGTATTTTGGGTACTCCTTGGCCGAGTGGTCTAACACCTGCAGTTATGTATTTTGGGTACTCCGAGGTTGAGTGTTCTAACATCTGCAGTCATGTATTTTGGGTACTCCTTGGATGAGTGGTCTAACACCTGCAGTCATGTATTTTGGGTACTCCTTGGCCGAGTGGTCTAACACCTGCAGTTATGTATTTTGGGTACTCCGAGGTTGAGTGTTCTAACATCTGCAGTCATATATTTTTGGTACTCCTTGGATGAGTGGTCTAACACCTGCAGTCATGTATTTTGGGTACTCCTTGGTTAAGTGGTGTAACACCTGCAGTCATGTATTTTGGGTACTACTTGGTCGAGTGGTCTAACACCTGCAGTCATGTATTTTTGGTACTCCTTGGTTGAGTGGTCTAGCACCTGCAGTTATTTATTTTGGGTACTCCTTTGTCAAGTGGTCTAACACCTGCAGTCATGTATTTTGAGTACTCCTTGGTTGAGTGGTCTAAAACCTTAAGTTATGTTTTTTGGATACTCCGTGGTCAAGTGGTCTAACACCTGCAGTCATGTATTTTGGGTACTCCATGGTTGAGTGGTCCAATGCCTGCAGTTATGTATTTTTGGTACTTCATGGTCTAGTGGTCTAACACCTGCAGTCATGTATTTTGGGTAATCCGTGGTTTAGTGGTCTAACACCTGCAGCTTTGTATTTTGGGTACTCGGTGGTCGAGTGGTCTAATGCCTGCAGTTATGTATCTTGGGTATTCCTTGGTGGGGTGGTCTAACACCTGCAGTTATGTATTTTGGGTACTCCATGGTTGAGTGGTCTAACACCAGAAGTCATGTATTTTAGGTACTCCGTGGTCGTGTGGTCTAACACCTGGCGTCATTTTTTTAACTTATGAATAAAATATGTTTAAACCAAAATAAGATTTGTTATGAAGTGAGAAAATCAAAACTTCCTTCTTTGTTCAATCCTAAAGTAAATACTGGTTTATTGTTTATAAGAGTATGTGGAACTTTCTACATTTTTACAAATTTCAGCAACTGTTTGTTTAAATGTAAGTGTAACAATTAAGGCATTTAGGGTAACATTAAATTGATTTTTGATTGTTAGAAAATGACGTGCAGTCACCATTGTTCACATAAACATTTGCCAATATCAAGATAAAGGGCTGATATTCAGTGATGCATGTTTCTATATGCACTGGTTCGTCAACTAAAATTGTTGTTTTTGATGTGATTTCATTTGAGATATCTAACACAGTTAAAAGTGTTTTGCTGTATATCTTTGAGCCTAATTTTATAGGTTTGCAATAGGAAGAAGAGATAAATGTTTACCTGAATTATAATTTTAAGCTTGTTTTTTTTTGTAGCATGATAATGTGTTAAGTACACAATCATGAGTTAAAGAACAACAGGTTGACTTATTTAGTGGTTCTTTCATGGTCTAATGCACTATTGTACAATGATGACTTGTGTCTGACCACCGAGGTTGTGGACCCGAGTCCAAGATGGGTCCAAAACTTATTTCAGAAAGTTTGCCCGTTACTTGCAGGAGAACATTTGTTTGACATTGATTCATTCTGAAGTCTTCCTCTACAAAGAATGGGATTTAATGCCATTTTAACACATAACAGGTTAATTAATGGTGTATATCCAATTTTGTTGGCTGAGGTCTGGACCTCAGAATGAATCTGAGTAGAACCAGTCTGTACGTCCATTCACAATTAAGTCACTCTCAAACTTTCTCTGAACTTATACTCAAACCCACAACCTCGCTGGTGAGAGCTGGTAGACCAATCGGCTGTGGAGGACCTGGTTTAATGTTGATTTTCTGAACTGCATGATTGTGATATCATCACATTCTGCCATGAAACAAGGAATTTATGTTTCCTCTTTCTTCACCCTTTAATTTCGTGATCACCTTTTTTTAGCTCACCTGAGCCGAAGGCTCACAGGTGAGCTTTTGTGATTTTTTGTCCATTGTCTGTTGTCCATCGGCGGTCGTCCATCGTTAACTTTTAGCTTCTAACAACTTCTCCTCTGAAACCACTGGGCCAATTTTGATATAACTTCACAGAATTGTTCCTTGGGTGACCCTCTACCAAGTTTGTTCATGCCATTTTGATTAGTCAAAAAACATGGCCACCAGGGTGCGGGGCAAGTTTAATTAGTAAAGACTTAAAAAATCTTCTTGTCAGAAACTGCTGGCTCGATTTTGAAAATAATTTCACAGAAATGTTCCTTGGGTGACCCTCTACCAAGTTTGTTCAAGCCATATTGATACGTCAAAAAACATGGTGGCCAGGGGGTGGGATTAAATTACTATGGCCCTCTTGTTTTCAAAAGGTTTCGTAACTTTCCACATTTTTATACAAAAAAATCTTGGTTAGAAAGATGCACAATGAAGTTATACTGTAATGCCTAAGCATTTCACTGATCAAGATTGCTTAAAGAGCAATTGGATCTATACAAGAATCCCTCAAAATCATAATGAAATAGATGGGAGAAAAACCTGGCGACTATAATTGTAATTTTGATTGAACTTATATATGTTTTTAAAACTGAAAATTTTTACTAGCCCGAGTTAGACTACTACCAATGAAATTGTAATGCCTGACACCACTGACTGCTGGACTGTTATGCCTGACACCACTGACTGCTGGGCTGTTATGCCTGACACCACTGACTGCTGGACTGTTATGCCTGACACCACTGACTGCTGGACTGTTATGCCTGACACCACTGACTGCTGGACTGTTATGCCTGACACCACTGACTGCTGGGCTGTTATGCCTGACACCACTGACTGCTGGACTGTTATGCCTGACACCACTGACTGCTGGACTGTTATGCCTAACACCACTGACTGCTGGACTGTTATGCCTGACACCACTGACTGCTGGACTGTTATGCCTGACACCACTGACTGCTGGGCTGTTATGCCTAACACCACTGACTGCTGGACTGTTATGTCTGACACCACTGACTGCTGGACTGTTATGCCTAACACCACTGACTGCTGGACTGTTATGCCTGACACTGCTGGACTGTTATGCCTGACACCACTGACTGCTGGACTTTACTCGGAGGCTGCTCAGATTCTTGTTGTTGCCTTCACTCAATCAGTTAAAAAACATGGTTGCCATTTTACATTATTTTCAAATGTTCAGCATGTAAACCAGTCAAAATTTGTTTGTTATTTCTCACTGTTTAAATACTAGGATATATTGTAAGAAATTAATGCATATAATTTTTCTTTGACATACAACAATGTTGTCATTTTCATGCCCCCCCCCCCCCCCCATTTTTTGAGTGGCATATAGTAAACGCAGCGTCTATCTGTCTGTCATGCATAGATGGATTTTGTGAATACTAGCTACAAGTGATCAACATAACATGACGATGTGTCGCGCACCCAAAATCCCACTTCAAAGGTCAAGGTCACAATTTAACTTTGCTTTGTTTGATGACACTTTCAATCTGATTGAGATTTCGTGTCTGGTCTGAAACTTTGTCACCTATGGATAAATTTCGAAAACACCTGGGTCAATTCATCAGCATGACATTAAAGAGTGTCGCGTGTAAGACCCACATGCGTACCTCAAAGGTCAAGGTCACACTTTGAGCTTGTTTGACAACACTTTCAGTCTGTGAGATTTCTTGTCTGATCTGTAACTTTGTCATCTATGGATAAATTTTAAAAACACTCGGGTCAGTTGATGAACATGACATAATTAAGTGTCACATGTAAGACCCAGAACCTTTCCTCAAAGGTCAAGTTCATTCTTTCAATTAGTTTGCTATTGTGTGTCTAGTCTGTGACTTTGTCTCAATTTATCAAGATGACATGACGATGTGTCATAAGTAAGACCTAGACCCTTACCTCAAAGGTCAAGGTCACAATTTGAGTATATATGACAACATTTTGAATCTGTTTGAGATTTCAAGTCTGACCTTTAACTTTATCATACATGGATGGATTTCAAAAACACTTCGCTCAAGTTATCAGTTGATCAACAATTGATCAACAATTGATATGTAACTTACATTTAGGGATTTTAAATTAGCTTGACACAAGTGATCAGCATGTCATGATAATGTTTCACCTGCATTTAACTGTTGAAATACCCAGACCATTACATCAGATGTCAAGGTCAAGGTTACACAAAGGTCAATGTCATGCTTTAATGTAAAACAACCCCATTAAATTGCATGTCTGGTCTGAAACATCAGTCCATTACTCTTGATATTCATGGATACATAAATCGCTACCTATTATATCATAATTATATTGTTATTTTTCACAGACCATTTTGGGGGCATGCGACACTTAACAGTGACATTATTTGTTTTCAATAAGTATAGATATCACCAAATTCAATACCTTGATAGCTTACTGTAAGGGCACATAGGGTCCTTGTATAGTAATATCAGGGATTGCAATAGTGTAATATTATAGAATTGTGTTACATTGACATCGGCTGTATGTGGAGTACATGATTTTGCTAACTTGGCTATTATTTGCCTTTAGATACATTGTCGGTACCCTGGGAATGGAGATAGTCAGAAATGAAATATTAATGTAATTTTATACAAACATAGAGACCTTGTGACCCGTGGTGAATTCATGATTTGGGCAGAAAAACAATTAATGTTATTATAGACTGTTTTTTATGGAAAACTCAATAAATGAGTAAGATCTCCAGGGTTCACAATACATATTTGGAATGTTTTATATGGTACTTTGTATATCCAGGGTTCACAATACATATTTGGAATGTTTTATATGGCACCTGGTATATCCAGGGTTCACAATACATATTTGGAATAGTTTATATGGCACCTTGTATATTCAGGGTTCACAATACATATATTTGGAATGTTGTATATGGTACTTTGTATATCCAGGGTTCACAATATATATTTGGAATGTTTTATATGGCACCTGGTATATCCAGGATTCACAATACATATTTGGAATAGTTTATATGGCACCTTGTATATTCAGGATTCACAATACATATTTGGAATGTTTTGTATGGCACCTTATATATCCAGGGTTCACAATACATATTTGGAATGTTTTATATGGCACCTTGTATATTCAGGGTTCACAATACATATTTGGAAAGTTTTATTTGGCACCTTGTATAGCCAGGGTTCACAATACATATATTTGGAATGTTTAATATAGCACCTTATATATCCAGGGTTCACAATACATAATTGGAATAGTTTATATGGCACCTTGTATATCCAGGGTTCACAATACATATTTGGAATGTTTTATATGGCACTTTGTATATTCAGGGTTCACAATACATATTTGGAATAGTTTATATGGAACATTATATATTCAGGGTTCACAATACATATTTGGAATGTTTTGTATGGCACCTTGTATATCCAGGGTTCACAATACATATTTAGAATGTTTTATATGGCACCTTGTATATCCAGGGTTCACAATACATACTTGGAATGTTTTATATGGCACCTTGTATATCCAGGGTTCACAATACATTTTTGGAATGTTTTGTATGGCACCTTGTATATCCAGGGTTCACAATACATATTTGGAATGTTTTGTATGGCACCTTGTATATCCAGGGTTCACAATACATATTTGGAATGTTTAATATGGCACCTTGTATATCCAGGGTTCACAATACATATTTGGAATAGTTTATATGGCACCTTGTATATCCAGGATTCACAATACATGTTTGGAATGTTTTATATGGCACCTTGTATATCCAGGGTTCACAATACATATTTGGAATACTTTATATGACACCTTGTATATCCAGGGTTCACAATACATAATTGGAATAGTTTATATGGCACCTTGTATATCCAGGGTTCACAATACATATTTGGAATGTTTTATATGGCACCTTGGCACCCATCTTTTAAAGGAGTATATAAGGTGCCAAAGGTACAACATTTCTTTGGTTTTATATCATAAACTGTCAAACAGTGAGTCCCAATGATTCCCTTTGTAGTGGCAGATGGTTGATGTAACAGTGAGTCCCCATGATCTCCTATGTAGTGGCTGATATAATAGTGAATCTCCATGATCTCCTATATTGA
Organism: Panopea generosa; assembly: GCA_029582155.1. Classification (NCBI taxonomy): domain Eukaryota; kingdom Metazoa; phylum Mollusca; class Bivalvia; order Adapedonta; family Hiatellidae; genus Panopea; species Panopea generosa. The sequence continues at coordinate 30,185,567 of CM055902.1, read as the reverse complement.
GGCCATTGCCTGATATAAAAGTGAGTCCCCATGATCTCCTATGTAGTGGCCGATGGCTGATGTCATAGTGAATCTCCATGATCCCCTATGTTGTGGCCATTGCCTGATATAATAGTGAGTCCCATGATCTCCTATGTAGTGGCCAATTGCTGATGTAATAGTGAGTCACAGTGATCCCCTATGTTGTAGCTGATGGCTGATTTAATAGTGAGTCCCCATGATCTTCTATGTATTGGTCGATAGCTGATGTAATAGTGAGTCGCAATGATCCCCTATGTAGTGGGCCATGGTTGATGTAAAAGTGAGTCCCCATGATCCCCTATGTAGTGGCCGATGGCTGATGTCATAGTGAATCTCCATGATCCCCTATGTTGTGGCCGATGGCTGATGTAATAGTGAATCTCCATGATCCACTATGTAGTGGCCAGTTGCTGATGAAATAGTGAGTCCCCGTGATCCCCTATGTAGTGGTCGATGACTGATGTAATAGTGAGTCCAAATGATCCCCTGTGTAGTGGCCGATGGTTGATATGAAAGTCAGTCCCCATGATTCCCTATGTAGTGGCCGATGGCTGATGTAATAATGAATCTCCATGATTCCCTATGTAGTGGCTGATGGTTGAGGATTATAGTGAGTCCCCATGATCCCGTATGTTGTGGCCGATGGTTGACGTAATAGTGAGTCCCCATGATCCCCTATGTAGTGGCCGATGGCTGATTTAATAGTGAATCACCATGATCCTCTTTGTAGTGCCCAATGGTTGATGTAATAGTGAGTCCCTATGATCCCCTATGTAGTGGCCAATGGTTGATGTAATAGTGAGTCTCCATGATCCCTTATGTAGTGCCCAATGGTTGATGTAATAGTGCGTCCAAATGATCCCTTATGTAGTGGCCAATGGTTGATGTAAAAGTGAGTCCCCATGATCCCTTATGTAGTGGCTGATGTTTGATGTAATAGTGAGTCCCCATGATCCCCTATGTAGTGGCTGATGGTTTATGTAATAGTGAGTCCCCATGATCCCCTATGTTGTGGCTGCTGGTTGATGTAATAGTGAGTCCCAAAAATCCCCTATGTAGTTGCCGATGGTTGATGAAATATTGAGTCCCCATGATCCCTTATGTAGTGGCTGATGGTTGATGTAATAGGGAGTCCTTATTATCCCCTATGCAGTGACCAATGGTTGATGTAATAGTAAGTCCCCATGATCCCTGATGTAGTGGCGGATGGTTGATGTAATAGTGAGTCCCCATGATCCCCTATGTTGTGACCGATGGCTGATTTATTAGAGAATCCCCATGATCCCCTATGTAGTGGTTGATTGTTGATGTAGTAGTGAGTCCCCATGTTCCCCTATATAGTGGCCAATGGTTGATGTAAAAGTGAGTCCCCATGATCCCTTATGTAGTGGCTGATGGTTGATGTAACAGTGAGTCCCCATGATCCCCTATGTAGTGGCCGGTGGTTGATATAATAGTGAGTCTCCATGATCCCCTATGTAGTGGTCGATGGCTGATGTAATAGTGAGTCCCCATGATCCCCTTTGTAGTGGCCAATGGCTGATGTAATAGTGAGTCCCCATGATCCCCTATGTAGTAGGGCGGATGGCTGATGTAATAATGAATCCCAATGATCCCGTAAGTTGTGGCTGATGGTTGATGTTATAGTGAGTCCCCATGATCCCATATGTAGTGTCTGATGACTGATTTGATAGTGAGTCCCCATGATACCCTATGTAGTGACCAATGGTTGATATGATAGTGATTTTCCATGATCCCCTATGTAGTGGTCAGTGGTTGATGTAATAGTGAGTCCTCATGATACCCTATGTAGTGGCTGATGGTTGATATAATAGTTAGTCCCCATGATCTCCTATGTAGTGGCCGATGGCTGATGTAATAGCAAGTCCGCATGATCCCCTATGTAGTGGCCGATGGCTGATGTAATAGCAAGTCCCCGTGATCCCTTATGTAGTGGCCAATTGCTGATGTAATAGTGAGTCCCCATGATCCCCTATGTAGTGGCCGATGGCTGATGTAATAGCGATTCCCCATGATCCCCTATGTTGTGGCCAATGATTGATGTAAATGTGAGTCGCCTTGATCTCCTATGTAGTGTCTGATGGCTGATTAAATAGCAAGTCCCAATGATTCCCTCTGTAATGGCAGATGGTTGATGTGATAGTGAGTCCCCATGATCCCCTATGTAGTGGTTGGTGGTTGATGTAAAATTGAGTCCTCATGATCCCCTATATAGTGGCCGATGGTTGATGTAAAAGTGAGTCCCCATGATCCCTTATGTAGTGGCTGATGGTTGATGTAATAGTGAGTCCCCATGATCCCCTATGTAGTGGCCGGTGGTTGATATAATAGTGAGTCTCATTGATCCCCTATGTATTGGTCGATGGCTGATGTAATAGTGAGTCCCCATGATCCCCTATGTAGTGGCCAATGGCTGATGTAATAGTGAGTTACCCATGATCCCCTATGTAGTAGGGGCGGATGGCTGATGTTATAATGAATCCCAATGATCCTGTAAGTTGTGGCTGATGGTTGATGTTATAGTGAGTCCCCATGATCCCATATGTAGTGTCTGATTGCTGATTTGATAGTGAGTCCCCATGATACCCTATGTAGTGTCTGATTGCTGATTTGATAGTGGGTCCCTATGATACCCTATGTAGTGGCTGATTGTTAATGTGATAGTGGGTCCCTATGATCCCGTATGTATTGACCAATGGTTGATGTGATAGTGAGTTTCAATGATCCCCTATGTAGTGGTCAGTGGTTGATGTAATAGTAAGTCCCCATGATCCCTTATGTAGTGGCAGATGGTTGATGTGATAGTGAGTTTCTATGATCCCCTATGTAGTGGTCAGTGGTTGATGTAATAGTAAGTCCCCATGATCCCTTATGTAGTGGCAGATGGCTGATGTAATAGCAAGTCCCCATGATCCCTTATGTAGTGGCAGATGGCTGATGTAATAGTGAGTCCCCATGATACCCTATGTAGTGGCTGATGGTTGATATAATAATGAGTCCCCATGATCTCCTATGTAGTGGCCGATGGCTGATGTAATAGCAAGTCCGCATGATCCCCTATGTAGTTGCCGATAGCTGATGTAATAGCAAGTCCCCATGATCCCTTATGTAGTGGCAGATGGCTGATGTAATAGTGAGTCCCCATGATCCCCTATGTAGTGGCAGATGGCTGATGTAATAGCGATTCCCCATGATCCCCTATGTTGTGGCTGATGATTGATGTAATTGTGAGTCGCCTTGATCTCCAATATAGTGTTTGATGGCTGATTAAATAGCAAGTCCCAATGATTCCCTCTGAAATGGCTGATGGTTAATGTAATAGTTAGTCCCCATGATACCCTATATAGTGGCCGATGGTTGATGTGATAGTGAGTCCCCATGATCCCCTTTGTAGTGGTTGGTGGTTGATGTAAAAGTGAGTTCTCATGAACCCCTATGTAGTGGCCAGTGGTTGATGTTATAGTGAGTCCCCATGGTCTCCTATGTAGTGGCCAATGGCTGATGTAATATTGAAACCCCATGATCCCATATGTAGTGGCCAGTTCTGATGAAATAGTGAGTCCCCATGATCCCCTATGTAGTGGCCGATGGCTGGTGTAATAGTGAGTCCCCATGATCCCCTCGTTTGTTGCCAGTGGTTGATGAAATAGCAAGTCCCCATGATCCCCTATGTTGTGGCAGATGGCTGATGTAATAGTGAGTCGTGAGTCCCCATGATCCCCTATGTAGTTGCCAATGGCTGATGTAATAGCGAGTCCCCATGATCCCCTAAGTGTGACTGAATGTTGATGTAATAGTGAGTCCAAATGATCCCCTATGTAGTGGCCAATGGTTGATGTAATAGTGAGTCCCCATGATCCCCTATGTAGTGGCCAGTGGCTGATGTAATAGTGAGTACCCATGATCCCCTATGAAGTGGCCGATGGTTTATGTTAATAGTGAGTCCTCATGAACCCTTATGTAGTGGCTGATGGTTGATGTAATAGTGAGTCCCCATGATCCCCTATGTAATGGTCGATGGCTGATGTAATAGTGAGTCAAAATGATCCCCTATGTAGTGGCCAATATGGTTGATGTAATAGTGAGTCCCCATGATTCCCTATGTATGGCCAGTGGCTGATGTAATAGTGAGTCCCCATGATCCCCTATAAAGTGGCCAATTGTTTATGTAATAGTGAGTCCTCATGAACCCTTATGTTGTGGCTGATGGTTGATGTAATAGTGAGTCCTCATGAACCCCTATGTAGTGTCCGATGGCTGATGTAATAGCAAGTCCCCATGAACCCTTATGTAATGGTCAATTGTTAATGAAATAGTTAGTCCCCATGATCCTCTATGTATTGGCCAATGGTTGATGTAATAGTGAGTCCCCATGATCCCCTAAGTGTGACTGAATGTTGATGTAATAGTGATTCCACATTATCCCCTATGTAGTTGCTGATGGCTGGTATAATAGTGAGTCCCCATGATCCCCTATGAAGTGGCCGATGGTTGATGTAATAGTGAATCCCCATGATCCCCTATGTAGTGGCTGATGGTTGATGTAAAAGTGAGTCCTCATGAGCCCCTATGTAGTGTCCGATGGCTGATGTAATAGCAAGTTCCCATGATCCCTTATGTAATGGTCAATGGTTAATGAAATAGTTAGTCCCCATGATCCTCTATGTATTGGCCAATGGTTGATGTAATAGTGAGTCCCCATGATCCCCTAAGTGTGACTGAATGTTGATGTAATAGTGAGTCCACATGATCCCCTATGTAGTGGCTGATGGCTGATATAGTAGTGAGTCCCCATGATCCCCTATGTAGTAGCCGATGGTTGATGTAATAGTGAATCCCCTTGATCCCCTATGTAGTGGCCGATGGTTGATGTAACAGTGAGTTCCAATGATCCCCTATGTAATAACAGATGGTTGATGTAATAGTGAGTCCCCATGATACCGTATGTAGTGGCCAATGGCTGCTGTAATAATGAGTCCCTATGATCCCCTATGTAGTGGTCGATTGTTGAAGTAATAGTTAGTCACCATGATTCCCTATGTAGTGGCTGATGGCTGATGTAATAGTTAGTCCCTATGATTCCCTATGTTGTGGCCAATGGCTGATGTAATAGTGATTTCCCATGATCCCCTATGTTAGTGGCTGATGGTTGATGTAATAGATAGTCCCCATGATCCCCTATGTTAGCGGCCGATGGTTGATGTAATAGATAGTCCCCATGATCCCCTATGTTAGCGGTCGATGGTTGATGTAATTGTTTGTTTTTTTGCCCCTTAAATCTATAATGCTCTGATAGTTGCTGGAATGTATAGATTAAAGACAGTATACTAACCAGTTATATGCAAGCTTCAAATAAATTTCATGTTCATGTATATTATGTATCCTGCATGTAACTGGTTACAAGATAAATATGTTAAGTCCATGGACTTTGTCGTTTAACATCAACTAGTATTCTTGTATATTAAAATGGCTATTAAAATGTATGGTAACTTATGGACCTTACCTATGTATGTCTTTTTACATGTATTTGTAATCACTATTATATAATAATTTTAAATATTAAACATATGTTTAGTCATTTAATTTGCTACATTTCAGGAAATAACCCTTGTGGAAATAATAATGGAGGCTGTTCCCATCTCTGTCTTATGTCTCCAAATAAACCTTCTTACAAGTGTGCTTGTCCGACCGGGGTTCGCCTGGAAGAAGATCACAAAACATGTGCTGATGGTAAGATACAACTGTGTCAAGTTTATAAAGTTATAGCATTAATGTCTTAATGGTGAACAAGGATGGTCGGTACGGTTGAAATTGTACAAATATTAACTCATGTTACTGTTAATTAGACTGGGCCTCAGCACTTGCAATATCATTCTGATGATTGGTAGGAATCTCTGTTGATAATAAATACAACTGGTAATCCTTAAACACTATAACAACTTGGCAGAGTTAGGGCAGAGATGCTGGAGTCTCTGACATGACTGTGCAGAAGGATTGAGAGACAGACCAATTTATGAAGAAATTTGAGAACCACAATTAAAGAGATTACTCATGATTGAGATGCAAAATTATATCAATTTTGTTCAAGAATTTTCTAAAGATCATTCACCATTTAAATTACTGACATTAACTGTAACAGGCTGCTTGTGAAGTGCTGTAAAGTTGTATAATATAAACATACAAAAAATAATCAAACTGCTTAAGTCTTATCATGCCAAAATAAAACACAAAATTTGGAAGAAAAAAAGGTAAGATATGTTGCATAAAACAAATAATTTTTATAAAATGTAGTACAAAAAAAAATACCAATTTTCTCAACATATTAGAAAGACATAGTTAATCAAGGATTTGAAGTGAGCATGAAGTATTATACCTTAAACATAATCAAAGGCAACAGCAATTAAATATTTAAAAAAATATGCATAAAATCCAGTAGTACTTAGTTCATTTTGTTTGAAACACCAGCATATGCAGTTTTCTGAAATCTCTGGGATATGGTTCAAGTTTGTTAATGTACAGCCAGTAAAAACAAAGGAGATGAAGGTCAATTAAAGGTTATTGTTGGTAAGCACATGTGCAGTAACGCCTGGTTTATCATAGAGATAGTGTTTAATTGAAGATGTTTCTGTAATTTGAAGTATTAAAAACACTTCCATTATGATTTATTGTAGATTTTTTTTAAATATTTTTTTTGTGTGAATTTGAGCATTAGATTGTGTGATTCTTTGTGTTAAAACGTTATGTGTCAGTACAACAAAATAACATTCATACCGGTATACGCAGACTTGAGAGAAATTTTATATTATTTTTTTTAGATGATACCTACATTCATATTTAAATGATTTTATATAGATTATGCAAAAGGGCATGTTATTTTGAAATGTTTCTAAAATCATTTGATCCAAGATCAAAAGTATTCCCCATATATGAAGTTGAGCAATGTAATGAAGTATTATGTATCTTTTGTTTTAATTTGCATCTTTTCTGGTGACCATTTCACTGAAATCTTGTTTGAGTATATTCATACATTGCAATCCTATTTGTGCTTGTTTGTTTTTAATCTATAATGCAGCTTTTATTTCATTATTTTTGAAATCTGCAAGCCATTAATTTGCTTTAACATGCATCATTAGGCAGTACAAGTGCAGCTGTGCCTGTAAGGCAGACGTGACTTTTTTGTACCTTTTCCAATGATTTATTTTACAGTAATTTACTGTATTTACAATCATTGAAGATAATCTACAAAATGAACAATTGACATTAGTGTACCCTTTTAGAGACAGACCTTATTAATGTTTCATATGATCAACATGAAAGTAATATAGAAAATTGTTCTTACTATTTCCCTTCATGTCACCATTCCCAGCTGGTTTATAATGGTTGCTAAAGGCAATGTAAACTAATACCATAGAAGTGATTGCCATTTTAGATACGAATATTTTTAATTCCTGCAAACCATTTTTGCGTAGTGTTTTAGTGTCATTTTTAGCTCTACTGGCCAAAGGCGATGGCGCGTTTGTCCATCATCTGTGTCTGTCAGCAGCACTTTCTCTGAAACCACTAGGCCAATTAAACTGAAACTTCACATGGATGTTTCTATTGCATAAGAGACTAAACAGAAGATTTTTTTTTATCTGATATTGAAGATGGCCGTCATTACTAAAAATAGTCCAAAACTTAAAAAATCTTCTTCTCATGAATGTCCCCAACAGATTTTCAAAATCTTTATGTAGTAATGATGACCAACTATAGTTATGTACCAATTGTTCAAATGGTGTCCCTATGGTTAAAAATGACCCTGCCTTGATGTTTCTATTGCATAGGAGAAATTCAAAAAGTGCTATTGCCACTATGAGTCAGTAGAGCGTCCTCAGGCCCTCTTGGGCCTCTTGTTTTTCATTCTTTTATTTGCAATCCATCCTTTTTGCTTTGGAATATTCACTGCAATTTTTGTTAGCGCAATAACATACTAATTGCTTTGTGACTTAAATGTTTTTGATTCTTAAATTTTCATGTTACTTAAGTTATTTAAACTAATTTTATTAATATTTAGAAAATTTGATGTTTCTAGTCTTATGTTATCTTTTGTTAGTCCCCTATCAGTTTCAGCGGTTGGGACTATAGGTTTACCCTCTGTCCGGCATCTGGACTGATGCTGGGACTATAGGTTTACCCTCTGTCCGGCATCTGGACTGATGCTGGGACTATAGGTTTACCCTCTGTCCGGCATCTGGACTGATGCTGGGACTATAGGTTTACCCTCTGTCCGGCATCTGGACTGATGCTGGGACTATAGGTTTACCCTCTGTCCGGTGACTGGACGGATGCTAGGACTATAGGTTTACCCACTGTCCGGCATCTGGACAGATGCTGGGACTATAGGTTTACCATCTGTCTGGCATCTGGACGGATACTGGGACTATAGGTTTACCCTCTGTCTGGCGTCTGGACGGATGATAGGACTCTAGGTTTACCCTCTGTCCGGCGTCTGGACGGATGCTGAGACAATATGTTTACCCTCTGTCCGATGTCCAGCCATGGGCATCCGTCAGGAAAGATTACTAAAAAAAATATCTAAGCTCGGTTTGTGAAACTTTGCATGTAGATAGAGGACAAAAAGGAGATGATGCAGGTGTTGTTTTTTTTAGTTGGGACTAAAATTGTAGTTGCTATGGCAACAAAACACTCTCTGTCATCCAGAAATATTACTGAAAAAGTATCAAAGCTAGGTTTGTGAGACTGTGCATGTGGATAGAGGACAATAAGAAGTTAATGTTGGTCATTTTATTTTTCAGTTGGATAAAAATTGTTATGGCAACTAAATAAGTAAAATTACAGATACAACCTGGATCCTGTGATAATGCAAAAAAAATCCAAGCTTAGGTTTGTGAAACTTTGCATGCGAATAGAGGACAGTAAGGAGATAAATGCAGGTCATTTTATTAAGTTCCCCCAAAAGGGGGAAGCATATAGTCACCGCTTCGTCCGTCCATCTGTCCGTGCGTCACCAATTCTTATCCGCGCTATTTCTCTACAACCTGTGCTTGGAATTTTATGAAACTTTCTAGGATTCATCATTACCAAGTGCACATGTACATATTGTCTTTGTGTTCCAGTTTGATGATTTTTCACAGAGTTATTGCCCTTTGATTGAGTCTGTGACCAAATTATTGTCCGCGCTATTTCTCTACAACCCCATGTTGGAATTTTGTGAAACATGCTAGGATGCATCATTACCAAGTGCAAATGCGCATATTGTCTATGTGTTCCATTTGATGTTTTTTCACAGAGTTATGGCCATTTGATTGAGTCTGTGATTAAATTATTGTCCGCGCTATTTCTCTACAACCCCATGTTGGAATTTTGTGAAACATGCTAGGATGCATCATTACCAAGTGCAGATGGGCATATTGTCTATGTGTACCGGTTCAATGTTTTTTCATGGAGTTATGGCCCTTTGATTGAGTCTGTGACCAAATTATTGTCAGCGCTATTTCTCTACAACCCCATATTGGAATTTTGTGAAACTTGTTAGGATGCATCATTACCAAGTGCAGATGCGCACATTGTCTTTGTGTTCGGTTCGGTGTTTTTTTCACTGAGTTATGTCCCTTTCATTCTGTCTGTGACCAAATTATTGTCAGCGCTATTTCTCTACAACCCCATATTGGAATTTTGTGAAACTTGTTAGGATGCATCATTACCAAGTGCAGATGCGCACATTGTCTTTGTGTTCTGTTTTATTGTTTATTCACAGAGTTATGGCCCTTTGATTGAGTCTGTGACCAAATTATTGCCCGCGCTATTTCTCTACGAACCCATGTTCAAATTTTGTGAAACTTGCTAGGATGCATCATTACCTGCTATGCAGTTTAGTATTTTTAAACCAAGTAGCCAGTACAGAGTCGAACACTCACTTGGGGAGCATCCATCGGTTACACCGATATTTTCTTGTTTCCATTTGGCTTCTCGCTTTGAATTTCTATGTTTGTTACTGTTTGGCTTCTTGCCTCAAATTTCCTTGTTTATTTCCATTTGGCTCCTTCCCTTGAATTTCAATGTTTATTTCCAATTTGCTTCTTGCCTTAAATTTCCATGTTTATTTCCATTTGGCTCCTTGCTTTGAATTTCTATGTTAATATCCATTTGGCTCCTTCCATTGAATTTCAATGTTTATTTCCATTTGGCTTCTTGCCTTGAAATTCCATGTTTATTTCCATTTGATTTCTTGCTTTGAATTTCTATGTTAATATCCATTTGGCTCCTTCCCTTGAATTTCAATGTTTATTTCCATTTGGCTCCTTCCCTTGAATTTCAATGTTTATTTCCATTTGGCTTCTTGCTTTGAATTTCCATGTTTATTTCCATTAGGCTTCTTGCCTTGAATTTCCATGTTTATTTCCATTTGGCTCCTTGCTTTGAATTTCTGTTTATTTTCATTTGGCTTCTTGCCTTAAATTTCAATGTTTATTTTCATTTGGCTTCTTGCCTTGAATTTCCATGTTTATGTTTTTTTGGCTTCTTGCTTTGAATTTCCATGTTTATTTCCATTTGGCTTCTTGCCTTGAATTTCCATGTTTATTTCCATTTGGCTCCTTGCTTTGAATTTCTATGTTAATATCCATTTGGCTCCTTCCCTTGAATTTCAATGTTTATTACCATTTGGCTTCTTGCCTTGAATTTCCATGTTTATTTCCATTTGGCTTCTTGCTTTGAATTTCCATGTTTATTTCCATTTGGCTTCTTGCCTTGAATTTCCATGTTTATTTCCATTTGGCTCCTTGCTTTGAATTTCTATGTGAATATCCATTTGGCTCCTTCCCTTGAATTTCAATGTTTATTTCAATTTGGCTTCTTGCCTTGAATTTCCATGTTTATTTCCAGTTGGCTTCTTGCTTTGAATTTCCATGTTTATTTCCATTTGGCTTCTTGCCTTGAATTTCCATGTTTATTTCCATTTGGCTCCTTGCTTTGAATTTCCATGTTTATATCCATTTGGCTCCTTGCCATGCATTTCCATGTTTATTTCCATTTGGCTCCTTGCTTTGAATTTCTATGTTAATATCCATTTGGCTCCTTCCCTTGAATTTCAATGTTTATTTCCATTTGGCTTCTTGCCTTGAAATTCCATGTTTATTTCCATTTGATTTCTTGCTTTGAATTTCTATGTTAATATCCATTTGGCTCCTTCCCTTGAATTTCAATGTTTATTTCCATTTGGCTCCTTCCCTTGAATTTCAATGTTTATTTCCATTTGGCTTCTTGCTTTGAATTTCCATGTTTATTTCCATTAGGTTTCTTGCCTTGAATTTCCATGTTTATTTCCATTTGGCTCCTTGCTTTGAATTTCTGTTTATTTTCATTTGGCTTCTTGCCTTAAATTTCAATGTTTATTTTCATTTGGCTTCTTGCCTTGAATTTCCATGTTTATGTTTTTTTGGCTTCTGGTCTTAAATTCCATTAAAATCAATTTCAACTTCTTCTCAAAATCCATATGCTGAATGGTGATGAAATGTTGTATGAAGCTTTTGTACCTAAGAGTGAATCAAAATTGTAAATTTTATGGTCTGCAACCTCCTGGGGCCTTGGGGGTGGGGTCAAAATAGTCAAATTCAAGGTAAATTTTGGAAATCTTCTTCTTACTATAGGAAAAACTGGGAAACAAATGGTAAGCATGATTATGGACATATAGGGGTCCTTTATAAAAATTGTGAATAACAAGTCCCTGGGTATCACAGTTTGGCCCTGCTGATGGGGCCTACTTTACTAAATCTATATAAGAGAAAATGACAAAAAATATCATTTCTTACGACAGAATAGACTTGTTTGAATGGTTTTTGGTGTGATTTGTTGTTGCTGACATAACAGTTAATGCTTATGTTTTATTGACAAAAGTTGGAAAATAGATTCATATAGCTTTATGTCATCAAGGATAATCAGGTGACCGTTAAGGCCCATGGGCCTCTTGTTACAATGATAATGATAATCCCACTGGATTATGAAGTAAAATAAAATTGCATTTTGTAAATGTTTTGGGCCTCACTTTGTAAAAAAACATGATTTTTTTAATTAGGAAGTAACCAAATTTATTTCTTTTAAATAATGTGAAAAAGTCCTGCTTTTTGCTAATTGCCTCTTTGCCTGGAAAATTTGTGCTAGTTGCCTTTTGTGTTCTTTCTTTGATGTTCCATATTAATTTTTACCTTGATTTCTTAAATTATCTTACTACATTACTGCAATTCTTGTGCTTAAGCTACCTGTTTTGGCAAACATATTTAATAGTTTACATAAATAATTTTGTAAAAGAAATACATCAAATATAATACCTAATCCCACCTGAATTGACTGAGCGAATACCTGTTCAATGTTAAATACAAATAAGAACTTTTTAACCATAACATTTGTATATATAAATATCACTATATCAAATGAAATATATTATAAAAAAATCTGACGCATGCATCCATTTCATAGGTGTTATACTGTTAACTAAGGCTTATAAATTTTCAGTATTTCAGATTAGAATCACAAAATACTTTATGATATTGTTTTCAGAGATATAAAACACAGATTGCTGATTTATATTGAAACTGATTTATGGGGGTAGTGATTTATTACTGGGCAAAAACTGGTGAATAAATCCAGGACACCATTTTGTGTTATTAGTTTTGGGTGTTTCTGCAACTGTGAACTGTTATTTATAAATGAAATGTTGGAAAACTTGGCAGTTTAGTTACATGTAAACATTTAAACGGAGCTGCATTGTGAAAGTTTGTATTAAATCAAAACTTGACACATTATTAATTCAAGATATCCTATACACACATATTTATTTTATACTTTTTGATGAATTATGCAGATTGTTCATTGAATAGTTATATTACACTGATTACACTGTTAAAAAGAAGTGGAATTATCATTTATAATTGCACTGTCATTAAAAAAGAAATGCCAATTCCAGTGAACTATCAATTTTATTTTATCAAGAGAGCACTAGAATGATGTGACCATAATGGTGAAGTCATATATATAAACATATACACATACTCATATACACCCATATATACATATATATATATATACATATACATACATATACACATACTCATAACATATACCCATACTCATATACACCTATATATATATATATATATGCACATACACATATAAACCCATATATATACATATGCACATACTCATATACACCCATATATATATACATATGCACATAGACATATAAACCCATATATATATATATATATATATATATATACATATGCACATACACATATACACCTATATATATATATATATATATATATATATATATATATATATATATACATATGCACATACTCATATACACCCATATATATATATATATATATATATATATATATATACATAAGCACATACACATATACACCCATATATATATATACATATGCACATACACATATATACCCATATATATAAACATATGCACATACTCATATACACCCATATATATATATATACATATGCACATACACATATACACCCATATATATATATACATATGCACATACACATAAACACCCATATATATATATATATATATATATATATATATATATATATATATATATATATATATATATATATATATATATATATATATATATATATATATATATATATATATACATATGTACATACTCATATACACCCATATATATATATACAAATGCACATACACATATACACCCATATATATACATACACCCATATATATATATTTATACAATGTATTTGTATTTAAAATTGTTTCTTCAGATCTGTTTCCAGCGCATTTTTATTAAAAAACTATTTGTTTACAACTTTCAAGTACAAAATAAAAAGGGAAATTTTGTGTTGCCACAGTCAATCTACCTGTTTGATATGTGTTGCCACAGTCAGTCTACCTGTTTGATATGTGTTGCCACAGTCAGTCTACCTGTTTGATATTTAATATGTGTTGCCACAGTCAGTCTACCTGTTTTATATGTGTTACCACAGTCAATCTACCTGTTTGATATTTGATATGTGTTGCCAAAGTCAGTCTACCTGTTTGATATGTGTTGCCACAGTCAGTCTACCTGTTTGATATGTGTTGCCACAGTCAGTCTACCTGTTTGATATGTGTTGCCACAGTCAGTCTACCTGTTTTATATGTGTTACCACAGTCAGTTTACCTGTTTGATATGTGTTGCCACAGTCAGTCTACCTGTTTGATATGTGTTGCCACAGTCAGTCTACCTGTTTGATATGTGTTACCACAGTCAGTCTACCTGTTTGATATGTGTTGCCAAAGTCAATCTACCTGTTTGATATGTGTTGCCACAGCCAGTCTACCTGTTTGATATGTGTTGCATATGTGTTGCCATAGTCAGTCTACCTGTTTGATATGTGTTGCCACAGTCAATCTACCTGTTTGATATGTGTTGCCACAGTCAGTCTACCTGTTTGATATGTGTTATCACAGTCAGTCTACCTGTTTGATATTTGAAATGTGTTGCCACAGTCAATCTACCTGTTTGATATGTGTTGCCACAGTCAGTCTACCTGTTTGATATGTGTTACCACAGTCAGTCTACCTGTTTGATATTTAATATGTGTTGCCACAGTCAATCTACCTGTTTGATATGTGTTGCCACAGCCAGTCTACCTGTTTGATATGTGTTGCATATGTGTTGCCATTGTCAGTCTACCTGTTTGATATGTGTTGCCACAGTCAATCTACCTGTTTGATGTGTTGCCACAGTCAGTCTACCTGTTTAATATGCAAGAGTAATATTAAATTTTGTTAATTTATTTACAGGTGCTGAAAGTATGTTACTACTTGCACGTAGGCTGGATCTTCGTAAGATTTCCCTTGACATGCCAGATTTTACTGACGTCGTCATACAGTTGGATAATATCAAACATGCCATCGCCATTGACTACGACCCTGTGGAAGGTTATGTGTATTGGACAGATGATGAAGTCAGGTCAATACGAAGAGCTCTCCTTAATGGCTCAGGTATGAGTTGCTATGTAGACTCAGTGTTGATACATGTAAAAAGGGTGCTGAGAACCATGCCATTACTGTTATTACTGAATAGATTAAAAGTCTTTGATTGAGTTTCTCCTTGATTGAGTGGTCTAAGGCACCGGCCTCGGGGATCTTACACTGTTGAAGTAATGGGTTCAAGTTCAGCTTTGTCCAAACAACGTCATGTGAGAAAGTTGCCCAGTAACTTGCAGACAGTTGTTCTTTTTAGCTCATCTGAGCCAAAAGCTCACTGGTGAGCTTTTGTGATCGCCTGGTGTCCATTGTCTGTCATCCGTCGTCCAACGTCCGTCGACTTTTAGCATCTAACAACTTCTTCTCTAAAACCACTAAGCCAATTTTGATCTAACTTCACAGAAATGTTCCTTGGGTGACCCTCTACCAAGTTTGTTCAAGCCATCTTGATTCGTCAAAAAACTTGGCCGCCAGGTGGCAGGCCAAGTTTTATTAGGCCAAAACAAAATAATATTGTTGTTCCGGTAACCCAACCGACCCTATCTTTTTGGCCCCAACTCTAAGTTATTTTATGGCATTTGCTGGAATCATTTCCCGTTTCTGGTACGCGAATAAGGCATTTGGTAAATCCAATAATATTTTCGCAAATGTATCATTCTTACAAGCGCCGCTTGCAAAACGGTTTTCGCAATATTGGAAAAGCATGGAAATGGCCTTTTGTGCAGCGACAGTTCTGGCCATTACATTCAGTGCTCTAAGAATAGGATAGCCCGATGTCCGGGGCTTGTCAAATCTGGAACCGGGCATGTGCCTTTTTTCAAAGTTACTTGCCCATCGGACTTGTCTTAAAAAAGGGGACAAGCTAGTTTTCACAATACACAGATCTGCAAATATCTCTATTCGATATGGCACAGGTCAAACTGTTGTTTATAGACCGTAACTAATCAGTAGAAACAATTGACCCCCTCAGTGTTTATCACACCACATGCTCGATATTGCGACTTAGGAAACCCTCTCATGCATATTCAATTATCTATTTTTATCCCTCTAATGTAATTGGTGGATGGCTTTGAATATAAATTAATCTATTTTTAATAACCGCTCTGATTGGTCGGAAATCTACGACCAAGGTATACGTTTCTTACCACACACCTGAGCAAAGATAAAAAAAGACAATGAAGTAATCTGCGGGTGTCCCTCAAATCTACAGAGCATAAAATTATCTCCCTTTGCCAAAATGATTATGTTTTTGCAGATAATTCGCGATCGATCACGTTATGTATAATGTCAGCTTTAGCTTCTGGTAATTTTATAAATATTTCGTAGATTTACAATGATTGAAACTGTATGTATATAAATTTTCTTCTGTGAAAACGTGAAAGTTGATATTTAAATCAAGTTCATGGTAAAGAAAAATGTGGGTGGGGTATTAAGTACAATACAATACAAGTTTATTGACATATCAGCAATAGTAATAAACTTATTGCTGTTTGGTTGTGTAGTTTCAGCATATAATTTTCTTTGGCATGATTAAATATAGTATTGAAAACAACAATTAAGACCAATTATGTGTGTTTTTTTTTTAATATTTGAAATATAGTTGACTAGTTGCACTTTCTAGATATTTGAAGGCATAGACTGCATTTATTTATCACATTGCCAAGTTCTCTTTGATAGATTGAATAGCTTTGTAGGCTTGACATTGCCATCATTGTATGTTATGATAGTTAGCAAAAATTAGAAAAGAAGAGAAAGGTATTTAAAATAATGTTTTGAATAAACTCCTGTTCCCACACTGCCACAGAGTCGACAGAACAGAAATGATAGTCAATAAAGAACAAAGATAAAATACAACATAAGTCGGGCATACTGAAAGAGACATTTTCATATTTCATATTCCGCAAAGTGTATTGGTAATACAAATCTGGGCATGTGAACTGTTGATCAGGGCAAGCTATTTTTCAGCCAAATTTTAAGATATGATGGTTCAGTAATGAGGTTTATTTGGTATTTTCAAAGTATTGAGCTTTAAAAGAAAGATAAATTGTCATTAATATTGCTTTATTATAAATATAATATACATGTATAACATAGACATGTTTGTACTAATATTAAAAGATTGCTCTATTATTTTGTCAGACTAAATAATTAATTTACACATAAAATGTTGATTTTAGATTTAAAAATGAAATAGCAGGCATGTCCTTTTAAGCTCACCTGAGCACATGCTCTGGGTGAGTTATTGTGACCATTTACTATCTGTCATCCATTCACATTTACTTCAAACATCTCCTCCTTAACCAATTGATGGGAGATGATATTTGGCATGGATGTTCCTTGGAAGCTCATCCACCAAAGGTGTTCAAAGAACTCAATTTGATGTCATGATATTGTTCAGTTGTCCAATCCCAACCTTGTGAAGCTGGATGATAATCTTGCTCATACATCCAAAATTACAGTTTAAAAAAATGTAGAAAGCTTGTACTTAAAAGTAACAGTTAAAATCTATCAGCCACACTGTTCAAAGCTCACAATGATAGCAAGTGACTAGTCTTCATAGAAAGTACTTTCCACATGACTGGTATTACAGTTTTTCCACTATAATGCTCATTTTTGGTCTAGCTGTTTGCAGTTGCACATTGAAAAATTCTTCAGTTAAAATGTCAGATCATAAAACAACAGATACTTTGAACTGAACAACCAAAGATATTTTATTAAACTATATTTTTCCTCTTCTTATGGTCTGCATGGTAGTGGTATCCATACTTCAGGTCCAGTTTAGCCAAAATAAAATAATTTTAAAAAATAAAAATGTTTTTCCTACCTACCTTACCTACCCTATTTTTTTCAGCATGTTACCAGAACCACAGTATTATTTTGTTTTGACCTTAGTAAAAACTTAAAAAATCTTCTTGTCAGAAACAACCGGCTTGATTTTAAAATAATTTCACAGAAATGTTCCTTGGAGGACCCTTCACCAAGTTTATTCAAACTGTAGTGATTCGTCAAAAACATGGCGGCCATGGGGTAGGGTTAGTTTACTATATAAGCTATAATAAAAACTTAAAAAATCTTCTTGTCAGAAACCACCCGATCAATTTTAAAACAATTTCGCAGAAATGTTCCTTGGGTGACCCTTTCCCAAGTTTGTTCAAGCTATTGTGATTTGTTAACACAGTGAGGTGCTTGTTTACTATATAGGCAGCTATAGTAAAAACTTCAAAAGTCTTCTTGTCAGAATCTACTGACCTGATTTCGATGTAATTTCACTGACATTTACCATGGGTGAACCTCTACCAAGTTTGAACTCTTCTACGCATCTGTTACATCTTCAAAACAAATCAAAATTCTAACTACTTGCCCATCTCGTTTTTCTGAAATTTTGAGTTTACATGTATTATATAATCTACTTAAGTTGGGTGACTCAAGGTCAGTCAGATGAGCGATATAGGGCCATCTTGGCCCTCTTGTTAGATTTTGCTGTGATGTCCCTCTAACTATAAAACTGGGTAAATATTTAAACCTGTAATGTGTTTAAAATGGCTTTAGAGGCTAATAATAAAATCAATTAAAGTTGATTTATGGTGCTAAGTGTCTTTTTCAATAACCGTCCAGTCATATTGCAACCTTGGTTTAAAACAGCATTATAAGTATAGTTACACTGAATTACATGTATGGTGTCACAGACATGTGGAATCAGCTATAAACCTATTTACTTCACGTGTATTTTGATTGAGAAACCAGACTTCCGGCTAATACAAATCTTACTGTAGAGGTTGGACCAAAACTAAAGTACATGTATATACAGATAAAGAGTGTTGCTCATGATCATGGCAGGGGACTTTGGAACCCATGCCATCCAAGTATGAGTCTGATGTCTTAGCTTTAGAACAACTGCAACACACATGGTATGTTGAAATACCCGGAATTATGTTATCCAGAGTGGTTATATAATTATACAGAGTTTACTGTACCTTATTTTGTGAACTCTATTTCCCATACTTAGCAATATAGTTCATGCACACTCCTACCTTATGTTGTATTCTTGGAACTCCTCTTATGTACACAATGTGAAAATTATATTGACAATTCTTCCATCCTAACAGATTCACAGGTTTTGATAAAAACTGAGGTAAATCATCCAGATGGTATTGCTATTGATCCTATTGGACGTAACATGTACTGGACGGACACTGGGACAGACAGAATAGAGGTTGCACGACTAAATGGAACATCTCGCAAAGTATTGATCTCCGAAAACCTGGATGAGCCCAGAGCATTGTGTCTCGATCCAGAAAGAGGGTATGTAAAAAACAGTTACGATATTGAATTGAAATTTCCAAACACTGCACATTGTTTTCTAATGAAGTTATTTGGTGGCAGTGAATAAATGGCATGAAGTTCTATCTAACATGTATATTTAAAGTAGTTTTATATAATGTGTATGTTGCTTGTCCACCATGCAGGTATTCAGTGAATATGATGTGAAACTATCCAATGCCAGCATTAGATTGAAGAAATTTATATTTACAACCATGTTTATTAAATAGAACCAAAATCGACAGGAAATTTGCAGTCATTTTAAATGTATTTTTTTGTCGCAAAATGTATGTTAGAGGTTTTCCATGCTGAGTGTTCTACAATCATTGGGCCGTATACTTGGATGTATTGCCACTTGCTTACTTGGAAGGACAATGGTTCTACAAACATTCACTCATAGATCTTCATCAAACAAATATAGCCGAGCCTTTTGCTCAGTCGGTAGTGTGAGTTCAAGTCTCCATTTTGCCACAGTCCCAGTGTTGGTTTCTATATGATATAAAATCTCATTTTCATTCATCTCTCACTGCTGATTCAAGTGAGAGATGGGTGTGCTCGAGTACCTTCCAGGATCCCAGGGAAGAATGGTTAGATTTACTGATGATCTATTTGCCCTTGATGGCAAAATATGGCGCTAAATATTCAAACAAACATTCATCCACCAATAAAAGTGAATGTTTTAAATAACATGCAATTTGTTCATATATATATATATATATGTCCATACTACTCCCCATTCCAAAAATATAATGTTTAAAATAAACAAGTTTGCACCTAGAAATTTTATCAGCATATTGTGTACTTATTGATTCATGTACATGTCATTTCAGGTACATGTGGTGGACAGACTGGGGAGAGGTGCCAAAGATAGAGAGAGCTTATTTGGATGGTACCAACAGAAAAGCTATCATTGACACTGATCTTGGTTGGCCCAATGGTATCTCTGTTGATTATGAGATGAACAAAATATATTGGTGTGATGCAAAACGTGATAAAATAGAAGTTGCAAATCTAGATGGTACGGGACGGAGGGTGCTAGTGAAGGATAATCTACCTCATCTTTTTGGATTCAGTTTGCTAGGTAAATAACTATTAATTTATTTTTTAGATGCATCTGAGGTCCTGAGCTCAAGTCCAGCTTGGGCCAACTGTTTTAAATCATTAAGCCCCAGTCTCACTGTCACGATTTTACTCCCGACTAGTCATGATCAGTCCCGACCCATCCAACCATGAGTTTCCCAGTCACTCTCCACCTTGCCACAAATGTCCTATGAATGCCCAAGACTACTAATGACTGTTAGAATGCACTACGTTTTCCAAGTGAATGCTCCACGAATAGCTACGACCTACCACGACTCCGCTACGTTGCCAGTACAAATTTAGTAAGGCCTATCACGAATCACTACAATTTGGTCAGACTGTCACTACTGTACCACAAATCATCATTTGAAGTCATTTTGTGCAATATCTGCCTCCAGTGCAATGAGATCAAGGAGAAGCAATACTGTTCCAAAATCATCCATTGTAGAAGTTCTTGGTATATGTTCTTGTTAGAACTTCTTGGTAGATGTTCACTGATAGGAAGTCGTAAAATGAATCATTTCTGGGCTACCGATGACTTATTTGGTCCCAAATCGCAGTGAAACCATAGTGGCATCGTGAGAAGTCATAGTAGTTCTTACTGCAGTCATAAGGCTGTCAGCATAACTTGTGATAATTCATAGTGTCTTTGGCAATATTCGTGGTATCGTGTTAGTTCTTGATAATTCGTACGTTCGGGATAAGTTTGTAGTACATTCTTAGTGTATTCGGCATCAATCCTGGTAGATCATAGTTCATTCGCAGTTCAATTGTGGCATAGTCATAGGACCCTCATATTAGTTCTTGCTGGGTCTTGCACAGTTGTTTTTGGGAAGTGCCTCAAATAGCCACAACTATCACGAATACCACTACAACAGTGTAAAGAATGCTGTATGAATGGTGCACGAGATGAAAAACCAGCCGATCACTCCTGATTGTTTTGAACATGTATCCCAATGACCCATGAACACTCAAGAATACTGGTGACACCACTACAATTGTACTACGACTGCTGCAGATTTTTTAGATCTTAGCTAGTTGCACCCAGGGAGCAAAATCATGACAATGAAACTATATAGAATGACTAGTATTAAATCTGCCAACAGTTTTAGTAACTGCAGTCAAATTTACTTATATTAGTCATTCTATATAAAAATTATACAGCTTCTGAACATTGTTTCAATTTCAAAATAAACTAGCAGTAGTAGTACTAATTTGCCCTGATCAAAGGTTCACTTGCCCAGATTTTTATTACCAATACACTTTGCGGTATAATATAAAATATTTAAACATAAATAGACTTAAATGTATTAATTTTTATGTAGGGTTAGCTCCCCATAACATTATGCATGTGTAAATCACAAGTTATAGAGTTTGAATAAGATCGGGAAGTGAGAGAATTTCAGGGAGAAGTAACTATGTCTCTATCAGTATGACCAACTTATTATGTTTTATTTAGTCTTTGTTCTTTATTGACTATCATTTCTGTTCTGTCGACTCTGTGGCAGTGTGGGAGCAAGTGTCAATTCAAAACATAAGTTTAAATATCTTTTTTTTCTTTTCTAATGATTGCTAAATGTCGTAACATACAACAATGGCGATGTCACGCCTACCAATCTATTCAATTCGTCCAAGAGAACTTTGCAATATGATAAATAAATGCAGTCAATGATGGCCTTCAAATATCTAGAAAAGTGCAACTAGTCAACTATGTTTCAAATACTAAAAAAGCAATTTGTCTTAATTGTTGTTTTCAATACTATATTTAAATCATGATCTGACTGTCAAAGAAAATTATACGCTGAAACCACACAACCAAAAAGCAATAAATGTATTACTATAATACCCCAACCACAATTTTCTTTACCGTATACTTAATTAAAATATCAACGTTCACGTTTTCACAGAAGGAAATGTACATACATAGTATACAGTTCCAATTATTGTAAATCTACAAAATATTTATAAAATAACCTGAACTTAACGCTGACATTATACATTACGCAATCAATCGCGAATTATCTGCAAAAACATAATCAGATTTTAGAAATTGCCACCATTTTGGCAAAAGGAGATAATATTTTTATGCTCTTCATATTGGAGGATTTGAGGGACATCCGCGAACTACGTCATCATCTAATTTTTAATTCCTTTCCCAGGCTTGGTAATATGTGTGTACCTTGGACGAAAATATCTGACCAATTATAATGGTTATTAAAAATAGATTAATTTGTATTCAAAGCTACCCACCAACCTCATTAGAGGAATAAAAATAGTTAATTGAATATGCATGTGAGGTTTTCCGAAGTCTCAATATACGGCATGCGATGTGATAAACACTGCGAGGGTCAATTGTTTCTACTGATTAGTTACGATCTATAAGCAACAGTTTGACATGTGTTGTATAGAATAGAGTTATTTACAGACCTGTGTTTTGTGAAAACTCGCTTGTCCGATTTTTAAAGACAAGCCCGGAGCAGTTGAAAAAAATGAAAAAAAAAACGTCAGAAATTTTTCCAAACAAATTTTTTTCAGTCGGTGCTTTTTTAATGGGTTGGTCGCCTAAGGGAAACAAACAATATTTTAATTTAGGCCCTATTGAAAGGATTTTGTTGAATCTTCACACAATGACTAAGGACAGTTAGAGGAAGTGCAGTGTACAAGAATCATAACTCTACCTTGTTTATTTTTTTATTTATCTCCCTTTATTAGCTCACCTGAGCCAAAGGCCTGGTCCTGGTGTCCGCCATCTGTCGCCGTCATTAACTTGATTCGTCAAAAATCATGGCGGCCAGGGGGTGGGGTTAGTTTACTATATAAGCTATAGTAAAAATCTTCTTGTCAGAAACTACTGGCTCGATTTTAAAATAATTTCACAGAAATGTTCCTTGGGTGACTCTCTACCAAATTTGTTCAAGCCATCTTGATTCGTCAAAAAACATAGCAGCCAGGGGGTGGGGTTAGTTTTATGTCAAATTACTTCCCTTGTTTTATAGCATAAATGTCTGTATATAGCAAATTTTATAAGAAGAGGTAATAAACTCTTTAAATAAACTTTTTTTTGCTATTATTATACAATATTATACCAGATATAAGTTTTAAAAGATAATTCATCATAAAAAAATGAAGGACACAATTATAATCAATGATTGAAGATTGAAATATTATTCATATATCATGACCCATTGTAAAATAGGTGTTTTTCTGAATTTTACTATATAAGCTATAGTAAAAACTTAAAAAATCTTCTTGTCAGAAACTAATGGCTCGATTTTAAAATAATTTCACAGCCAGGGGCAGGGGTTAGTTTTATGTCAAATTACTTCCCTTGTTTTATAACATAAATGTCTGTATATAGAAATTACTATAAGAAGAGGTAATTTACTCTTTAAATAAACTTTTTTTTGCTATTATTATACAATATTATACCAAATATAAGTTTTAAAAGATAATTCATCATAAAAAGATGAATGATACAATTATAATCAATGATTGAAGATTGAAATATTATTCATATATCATGACCCATTGTAAAATAGGTGTTTTTCTGAATTTTACTATATAAGCTATAGTAAAAACTTAAAAAATCTTCTGGTCAGAAACTACTGGCTGGATTTTAAAATAATTTCTCAGATATGTTCCTTGGGTGACTCTCTACCAAGTTTGTTCAAGCCATCTTGATTCGTCAAAAAACAAAGCAGCCAGGGGCAGGGGTTAGTTTTATGTCAAATTACTTCCCTTGTTTTATAGCGTAAATGTCTGTATATAGCAATTATTATAAGAAGAGGTAATAAACTCTTTAAATAAACTTTTTTTTTGCTATTATTATACAATATTATACCAGATATAAGTTTTAAAAGATAATTCATCATAAAAAAATGAAGGACACAATTAAAATCAATGATTGAAGATTGAAATATTATTCATATATCATGAACCACTTTAAAATAGGTGTTTTTTCTGAATATAAAAGTCAGAGTTTTTATGGTTCAGACAGGGATGGTTTACTGCTTCATAATAAAGCAATACCATATTTTTAGCTAGTTTCATCACAGCAAGAAGTCTGCTTGAGATTTTCAGTGTCAAAGTGTACTTGAAATCTTGGAGGAGTAGCTTAATTGTTTTTGAGGGAGAGTGCACTGCAACAAAGATTCTTTCAAGCAATAGAATTTGGGAAGGCTTGTGTTTGAAACTCATTAGAATATTTATTATGCTGGAACTGTGGATTGTTTCATGCACAATAGTTTAGTCTGATGCTTTAGTTTGAAACCATTCTCAAACATAACAGGTTAGTTTTGTGCTGGAACTGGATTTTTATCTTAGTTCGAAGACTTAGCAGCTATAGTAAAAACTTCAAAAGCCTTCTTGTCAGAATCTGCTGACCTGATTTTGATGTAATTTCACTGACATTTACCATGGGTAAACCTCTACCAAGTTTGAACTCACACATCTGTAACATCTTCAAAACAAATAAAAATTATAACTACTTGCCCATCTCGTCTTTCTGGAATTTTGAGTGTACATGTATTATATAATCTACTTATGTTGGGTGACTCAAGGTCAGTCAGGTGAGCCAAGATGGCCCTCTTGTTAAATTTAATTTTCCTGGGCATAGCTCTTAAAAGTGTTGAATGGAATTTATTTAAACGGCATACAAAGACGGAGGACATTAAGAGGAAGTGCAGTGTCTAAGAACCATAACTCTACCTTGCCTCATTTTTCTAGTATCCTCATTTAGCACTTTAAGTATACTTGCCATAAAGATTACTCAAGAACTATAAAAGGGATTTGGTTTATATTTCACACAATGATGGAGGACATTGAGAGGGAGTGCATTTTTCAAGAACTATAGCTCTACCTTGCCCATCTTTTAATTATCTCCCTTTATAATGTTTTGTTGTGCTTGTCCAGAACATAACTCAAAAAGTGTTCAAGGGATTAGTTCATATTTCACACAATGATAGAGGACATTAAGGAGAAATGCAGTGTGCTTCCACATAGCTCTTATTCTGTCTTAGCAGAATTATTCCCCTTTGTTATTTTCCCTTGTTTGGAGCATACCTTGAAAAGTTATGAAGTGAATGGTTTGAAACTGCATACAATGCACAGGAAGTGGACAGTACAAGAATTTGCTTTGGCAGGGGGATTGGCCATGTCCAACATGGCTCTTGTTCAAAGTAAACATTCGTTGGAAATTATTTGACATGTTTTATAACAATATCTTGGTTGGATGTTTGTTTTTAGCAAAACAAAGAAATAATTTCTGTAAATTTTATCCTTTGTTGAAACTCAACAATGACAGTTCCATATTAATGTGTCCTCCAAATCAAACAGTGAATGATTTATTGGTTTTCACGGGAAGACCAAATAGAGAATGCCAAATGTAGCCCTTTGTTTCAGTACATTGTTTCTATCTGTAAAATTGTTGACTATACCATACATCCAGGCATTCTATGTTTATGTCATTGCAAGGATACTCAGGTGACCGTTAAGGCACATGGACCTCTTATTTTAATGTTAAAAGATAACAATTGTTTGTGTCAATTTGCTATGTTTGGAGTTCAATATTGTAACTTTCTGAAAAGTTAGAAATTTCATGTTATATGTTTGCATTTGGCCTGGTCTGATAATTTATTGCTTACTTTTTTACAGGGGACTATATATACTGGACAGACTGGCAAAGAAGGTCCATCGAACGTGTCAACAAGAATACAGGGGGAAATAGAACACTCATCATAGAGCAATTGCCAGATTTGATGGGCCTTAAAGCTGTCAACGTGAAAAAATCAGAAGGTAATATTACTGTATTTTCAACAAAAATCATAAATGCCAGTATTATCAATGTTATAACCACTACCATTATTTCTACCATTCTTGTTAATAATAATACTGACATGTGAATTGTCAGATTGTCATCATCATCAACAACAACAACAGCAACAGCAGCAGCAACAACAACATCATCATCATAATCATTATCATCAACAACAGCAGCAGCAGCAGCAACAACAACAGCATCATCACTATCAACATATGATTAAATTGAACTTTACCATAATGACTACATCATCGTCAACACCATCATAATCATCAGCATCAATAATCATCTTTGCAATCATCATTACATCATAACTGTCTCAGATATTGTCTTTATCATTAGAAACACAACCATATTCTTGTTATCAATCAGTAATATCAAAGTCAGCATCACTGTTACCATGGAAGCAATAAATAGGTCGTCTAAATAATCAAGTCCTTCACCTAAATATTGTTATACAGGTAATAATAAAAATAGTGAACCTTGGGGCTACAAGCATTATGTCCACTTTGCCCATTCTCATTCTTTTCTTGACCACCATGTGAAGAGTTAACTGCGGGTCAGAGTGGACATGTATCAAGATTCTGTCAAACCAGATCAGATCATACATTAAGTAAACATGTCTGTCAGCACAGAGATCAAGATTCTGTCTAACCAGATCAGATTATATGTTAAGTAAACATGTCTGTCAGCACAGAGATCAAGATTCTGTCTAACCAGATCAGATTAAACGTTAAGTAAACATGTCTGTCAACACAGAGATCAAGATTCTGTCAAACCAGATCAGATTATACATTAAGTAAACATGACTGTCAGCACAGAGATCAAGATTCTGTCAAACCAGATCAGATTATACGTTAAGTAAACCTGTCTGTCAGCACAGAGGTCAAGATTCTGTCAAACCAGATCAGATTATACGTTAAGTAAACATGTCTGTCAGCACAGAGGTCAAGATTCTGTCAAACCAGATCAGATTATACGTTAAGTAAACATGTCTGTCAGCACAGATATCAAGATTCTGTCAAACCAGATCAGATTATACGTTAAGTAAACCTGTCTGTCAGCACAGAGGTCAAGATTCTGTCAAACCAGATCAGATTATACGTTAAGTAAACATGTCTGTCAGCACAGAGGTCAAGATTCTGTCTAACCAGATCAGATTATACGTTAAGTAAACCTGTCTGTCAGCACAGAGGTCAAGATTCTGTCAAACCAGATCAGATTATACGTAAAGTAAACATGTCTGTCAGCACAGAGGTCAAGATTCTGTCAAACCAGATCAGATTATACGTTAAGTAATCATGTCTGTCAGCACAGAGATCAAGATTCTGTCAAACCAGATCAGATTATACGTTAAGTAAACATGTCTGTCAGCACAGAGATCAAGATTCTGTCAAACCAGATCAGATTATACGTAAAGTAAACATGTCTGTCAGCACAGATATCAAGATTCTGTCAAACCAGATCAGATTATACGTTAAGTAAAAATGTCTGTCAGCACAGAGATCAAGATTTTGTCAAACCAGATCAGATTATACATTTAGTAAACATGTCTGTCAGCACAGATATCAAGATTCTGTCAATAGATTCCCCAAGTTTATATCTTTTTTTTTTTTATCAGGATTTTCTTGGTTACTTATGAGCTTTTGATAAATGGAATGTGATTAATGGAGTGTTAACATAATCAATCAAACATTCGTTTTGGCAATGACTCTTGTCTTGCTATGAGAAACAAAAAGGAGGCTTAATTTTATATACAATATAAATATATATATAAATATGCAAGTTCAAAGGTTTTATGACAGCATTCAATTTGAAATTTTGGTTTTGAGATGCACTGTGTTTGATGATTGTCCCAGATCATTCCTTCTGCGTGTATTGGGATAAATTATTAACCAACATTAAAATGTAAACATTGAGTGATTGAATTCCAATCATATGGATATTGGACTTCATTGCCACTCTCCAAGGATTCAATATGTAAATGATTGTCTGCACAATTCAGCAAATTTTTACAGTTAATATAACACTGCTGTTCAGTTTAGTTGATACATTGCTGTTTATTTAATACACTGCTGTTCAGGTAATGCACTGCTGTTCAGTTAATACACTGCTGTTCAGTTTTTATACTGCTGTTCAGTTTATACACTGCTGTTCAGTTTATATACTGCTGTTCAGTTTATACACTGCTGTTCAGTTTATACACTGCTCTTCAGGTAATGCACTGCTGTTCATTTAATACACTGCTGTTTAGGTAATGCACTGCTGTTCAGTTAATACACTGCTGTTCAGTTTATGTACTGCTGTTCAGTTTATACACTGCTGTTCAGTTTATATACTGCTGTTGAGTCTTTATACATTGTTGTTTATTTAATACACTGCTGTTCAGGTAATGCACTGCTGTTCAGTTAATATGCTGCTGTTCAGGTAATGCACTGCTGTTCATTCAATACACTGCTGTTCAGGTAATACATTGCTGTTCATTTAATACACTGCTGTTCAGGTAATGCACTGCTGTTCAGTAAATACACTGCTGTTCAGTTTATACACTGCCGTTCAGTTTATATACTGCTGTTCAGTCTTTATATACTGCTGTTCAGTCTTTATACACTGTTGTTCAGTCTTTATACACTGTTGTTCAGTTTATACACTGTTGTTTATTTTATACACTGCTGTTCAGTTTATATACTGCTGTTCAGTTTATACACTGCTGTTCAGTTAATACTTTGTTGTTCACTTTATACACTATTGTTCAGTTAATGCAATGCTGTTTAGAACAAACTTAATTGCGTCAAATGAGATTTAATTGCGTTAAAAACGCAAGAAACGTGCTCTGGAGAAAACACTGAATATAGAAAATTTCAAAATTCTTCTTCTCAACAACAGGTCAGTCAAATTTGTTCATATTTGATATGGACTATCCCAATGAGTATGGGTTTAAAGTTTATACAAAGCAAAGGTGTTGTATATATAGGACACTGTAAGGGGACTTTGAGTTTTATATAGGAATACTATTGGAAAATGGAACATTCTCTTTTTTATCATTCATTTATGACTTTTTTTATTCAGTTTGAATGGTATGGGAATTTAAAGTATTTCGTTAGCAATGAAGTTTTTGTTCAGTATGGGTGGTGGGGTGGGGGGAGGGGGGGGGTATTTATCCATAAGTTGTTAAGTGCTATGGCCACTTTGAGTCAGTAGAGCATCCTCAGACCCTCTTGGGCCTCTTGTTGTTCTAACAGAGAGCAAAACATTCATGTGATAGTCAAAGCATGCAGTTTCCACTAAAATGAGATGAAATTCAAACAACTACTGCGTATTAAATATCGCAACGGTAAAAATAATCCCCACCCTCCTTCAGTGTCCCAAATGACAATAACTGTATTTTGGCCGCAATTCTTTTTTTTAAAATTCTGGGGAAAACTGAAATTGTGGTCTCATTACCACGCTTTCAGATTGACGTTTGATTCGGAATTCTTTATATTAATAAAAGAAAGGGTGGGATTTTTAAAGCTAGTATACTTGCTTTGTTTATTC
Source organism: Panopea generosa (assembly GCA_029582155.1). Lineage (NCBI taxonomy): Eukaryota > Metazoa > Mollusca > Bivalvia > Adapedonta > Hiatellidae > Panopea > Panopea generosa. Next base: position 30,155,745 of record CM055902.1, on the reverse strand, counting down.
AAAATATTGATTTGAACTCGCGCTAAAACAAATCTTTTGTTTTTTTCCAGGTTCATCTTTTGTGAAAATATGTAATTTTTATTGACGTTTACGCTTTTATATGAATGTGGTTTTTTTTTGTTTGTTTTTTTTATACATGTGCTATACAATCAGAACTTCTAGTATACCTTCCAAATTTAAAGTATTATCTATAATGATTAAAAGCATACAAAATATAAGATTTTTTAACACCACTTGTTTGATTTTATGCGGTGGTGTTGAAGTCAGCAACACCTTATATGAAGGTCATCTCAGAAGTTGAGGGAGGCAACTTGTGTTATACTAGTATGTTTGTTCTAGTTGGTAACCAAGCTGTGCAACTTCCCCATGGGCCAAAAACAGCATCTAAAAATAGTGGGTTCCCCAACTGTTTAAAACTAAACAATTTAGGAAATATTCTGGTACTCTACCCATGAATCGATTGATTGATTGACTTTTTAGCATCATTTTTATGCCATCGAGGGCTAACATACGATCAGTTAATCTTACCACTGTTTCCTGTGATTAACCAGTTCTCGAGCACATATCATCTCCGCAAGTAACTGATAACTTTCCCACTTAGATCAGTGGTGAGAGACGAATGATAATGAGACACAATGTCGTATATCTATCATCACGGAGACTGTTGCCTGGTGGGGGATTCAAACTCATGACCCCTTGATTGATAGTCATACGCGTAACCAACTGAGCTTATCGGGCCCGGCTCTCTACCCCTTATATTGTTATCTCCCCTTGATGATGATGGTGCCGATTTGGAACAAATATATTTCTGTAAAATATTCAAGATAGATCAATTTGTGAATAATGTCCGTACTTGCTTTTGGTAATTTTATCAATATTTCATACATTTACAATGATTGGAACTGACTGTATGTAAAGGTTTTTCTGTAAAAGTGCAAATTTACTGTGTATAAGAACAAGTATATGGTGAAAAAGTGGGTGGGGTAAGGTATTGATTTTTAAGTTTAATAGTATCATTTTCTATATCAAGTCAACATAAATATGATCATGTGTTTTATAGGTATATCCAACTGTAAACTTGTTGCTCATTAAATGAAACCTTCTTCAACAGTATGTAGCATACATATAAACAATGTCCTGAGGAAACCATTAGACTATTTTTAGACTATAATGGATACTTGAGATTAAGTGGTGTCTGAACTTGCTTTCACAATTTGCATCTGTGTATATGAGATTGTGTTGGTTTTCCTGCCCAACAACATGTTGTTATGTGGTGAACCAGTCACAAACATGAACACTTTATATTTCATTAATTGTACTTTGAATTACTTGTCAATATGTGCAGAATTTCAATTATTCATTAAATGTGTGCATTAATTAGTCACAACTGTACAGGTTGTATGATGCTTATAGTTTGTTGATTGCACTGTAGAAGGTTGAGAGATATAATGTGAGAAATTGTCATCTCCATTCATTGCAACCACCATCATCAGAACCACAACTACTACCACAGCAACCACAATCATCAGAACCACAACTAGTATCACAGCAATCACCATCATCAGAACCACAACTAGTACCACAGCAACCACCATCATCAGAACCACAACTAGTACCACAGCAGCCACCAACATCAGAGCCACAACAGTTTCTAGTACTACAGCAATCACCATCATCAGAATCACAACAAGTACCACAGCAACCTCCATCAACAGAGCCACAACTAGTATCACAGGAACCACCATCATCAGTTCCACAACTAGTATCACAGGAACCACCATCATCAGTTCCACAACTAGTATCACAGGAACCACCATCATCAGTTCCACAACTAGTATCACAGGAACCACCATCATCAGTTCCACAACTAGTATCACAGGAACCACCATCAGCAGTTCCACAACTAGTATCACAGGAACCACCATCATCAGTTCCACTACTAGTATCACAGGAACCACCATCATCAGTTCCACAACTAGTTTCACAGGAACCACCATCATCAGAACCACAGCAACCTCCATCATCAGAATCACAACTAGTACCACAGCAACCACCATCATCAGAGCCACAACTAGTATCACAGGAACCACCATCATCAGAACTTCAACTAGTACCACAGTAGCCACCATCATCAGAACCACAGCAACCACCATCATCAGACCCACAATTAGTATCACAGCATCCAGCATCATCAGAGCCACAACTAGTACCACAACAACCACCATCATCATAACCACAACTAGTACCACAGCAACCACCATCATCAGAACAACAACCAGTACCACAGCAACCAACATCATCAGAACCACAACTAGTACCACAGCAGCCACCATCATCAGAGCCACAACTAGTACCACAGCAGCCACCATCATCAGAACCACAACTAGTACCACAGCAACCACCATCATCAGACCCACAATTAGTATCACAGCAACCAGCATCATCAGAGCCACAACTAGTACCACAGCAACCACCATCATCATAACCACAACTAGTACCACAGCAACCACCATCATCAGAACAACAACCAGTACCACAGCAACCACCATCATCAGAACCACAACTAGTACTACAGCAACCACCATCATCAGAGCCACAACTAGTATCACAGCAACCTCCATCATCATAACCACAACTAGTACCACAGCAACCACCATCATCAGAACAACAACCAGTACCACAGCAACCAGCATCATCAGAACCACAACTAGAACTACAGCAACCACCATCATCAGAGCCACAACTAGTACCGCAGCAACCACCATCATCATAACCACAACTAGTACCACAGCAACCACCATCATCAGAACAACAACCAGTACCACATCATCCACCATCATCAGAACCACAACTAGTACTACAGCAACCACCATCATCAGAGCCACACCTAGTATCACAGCAACCTCCATCATCATAACCACAACTAGTACCACAGCAACCACCATCATCAGAACAACAACCAGTACCACAGCAACCACCATCATCAGAACCAACTAGTACTACAGCAACCACCATCATCAGAACCACAACTTATACCACAGCAACCACCATCATCATAACCACAATTAGTACCACAGCAACCACCATCATCAGAACAACAACCAGTACCACAGCAACCACCATAATCAGAACCACAACTAGTACTACAGCAACCACCATCATCAGAGCCACAACTAGTATCACAGCAACCCCTATCATCAAAGCCGCAACTAGTATCAAAGCAACATCCATCATCAGATTCACAGTCAGTTCCACAGCAACCAATATCATCAGAACCACAACTAGTATCACAGCATCCACCATCATCAGAACCACAACTAGTATCACAGCAACAACCATCATCAGAACCACAACTAGTACTACAGCAACCACCATCATCAGATTCACAACTAGTACGACAGCAACCACCATCATCAGAACCACAACTAGTATCACATCAACCACAATCATCAGAACCACAACTAGTATCACAGCAACCACCATCTTCAGAGCCACAACTAGTACCACAGCAACCATCATCATCGGAACCACAACTAATACCACAGTAACCACCATCATCAGAACCACAATTAGTACCACAGCAACCACCATCATCAGAGCCACAACTAGTACCACAACAACACAACCATCTAAAACACAACTAGTATCACAGCAACTGCCAACATCAGAACCACAACAAGTTCCACAACAACCACCATCATCAGAACCACAGCTAGTACCACAATAACCACCATCATCAGAACAACAACTAGTACCACAGCAACCAACATTATCAGAACCACAACTAGTACTACAGCAACCACCATCATCAGAGCCACAACTAGTATCACAGCAACCACCATCATCAGACCCACAACTAGTATCACAGCAACCCCTATCACCAGAGCCACAAATAGTATCACAGCAACCACCATCATCAGAGCCACAACTAGTTTCACAGCAACCACCATCATCAGATTTACAACTAGTACCACAGCAATCACCATCATCTGAAACACAACTGGTATCACAGCAACCACCATCATCAGAACCACAACTAGTACCACAGCAACCACCATCATCAAAACCACAAATAGTACCACAGCAACCACCATAATCAGAACCACAACCAGTATTTCAGCAACCACCACCATCAGAACCACAACTAGTACCTCAGCAACCACCACCATCAGAGCCATAATTAGTACCACAGCCACCACCCTCATCAGAACAACAAGTATCACAGCAAAAATCATCTTCAGAACAACAACTAGTACCACAGCAACCACCATCATCAAAACCACAACTAGTACCACAGCAACCACCTTCATCAGAACCACAACTAGTATCACAACAACACAACCATCTAAAACACAACTAGTATCACAGCAACTGCCATCATCAGAACCACAACAAGTACCACAACAACCACCATCATCATAACCACAGCTAGTACCACAGTAACCACCATAATCAGAACAACAACTAGTACCACAGCAACCAACATCATCAGAACCACAACTAGTACTACAGCAACCACCATCATCAGAGCCACAACTAGTATCACAGCAACCTCCATCATCACAGTCACAACTAGTATCACAGTAATCCCTATCACCAGAGCCATAAATAGTATCACAGCAACCACCATCATCAGAGCCACAACTAGTATCACAGCAACCACCATCATCCGATTTACAACTAGTACCACAGCAACCACCATCATCTGAACCACAACTGGTATTACAGCAACCACCATCATCAGAACCACAACTAGTACCACAGCAACCACCATCATCAAAACCACAAATAGTACCACAGCAACCACCATAATCAGAACCACAACCAGTATTTCAGCAACCACCACCATCAGAACCACAACTAGTACCTCAGCAACCACCACCATCAGAGCCATAATTAGTACCACAGCCACCACCTTCATCAGAACAACAACACGTATCACAGCAAAAATCATCTTCAGAACAACAACTAGTACCACAGCAACCACCATCATCAGAACCACAAATAGTACCACAGCAACCACCTTCATCAGAACCACAACTAGTACCTCAGCAACCACCACCATCAGAGCCATGATTAGTACCACAGCCACCACCTTCATCAGAACAACAAGTATCACAGCAAAAACCATCTACAGAGCCACAACTAGTACCACAGCAACCACCACCATCAGAACCACAACTAGTACCACAGCAACCACCATCATCAGAGCAACAACTAGAACCACAGCAACCACTATCATGAGAACCATGACAAGTACAACAGCAACCACCATCATGAAAACCACAACTAGTACCACAGCAACCACCATCATGAGAACCACAACTGGTACCACAGCAACCACCATCATCAGAACCACAACTAGTACCACAGCAGTGGCCATCATCAGAACCACAACTAGTACCACAGCAGCCACCATCATCAGAACCACAATAAGTAACACAGCAACCCCCATCATCAGAGCCACAACTAGTACTACAGCAACCCCCATCAACAAAGCCACAACTAGTATCACAGCAACCACCATCATCAGATCCACAACTAGTATCACAGAAACCCTCATCATCAGAGCCACAACTAGTATCACAGCAACCACCATCATCAGAGCCACAACTAGTATCACACCAACCACCATCATCAGAGCCACAACCAGTATCACAGCAACCACCATCATCAGAGCCACAACTAGTATCACAGCAACCACCATCATCAGATTTACAACTAGTACCACAGCAACCACCATCATCTGAAACACAACTGGTACCACAGTAACCACCATCATCCGAATCATCATCAGCACCACAACTAGAATCACAGCAACCACCATCATCAGAGCAATAACTAGTATCACAGTAACCACCATCATCAGAACCACAACTAGTACTACAGCAACCACCGCCATCAAATCCACAACTAGTATCCCAGTAAACACCACCATCAGAACCACAACTAGTACTACAGCAACCACCGCCATCAAATCCACAACTTGTATCCCAGTAACCACCATCATCAGAGCCACAACTAGTACCACAGCAACCTCCATCATCAGAACCACAACTAGTACCTCAGTAACCACCACCATCAGAGCCACAAGAAGTATCACAGCAACCACCATCATCAGATCCACAACTAGTATCACAGCTACCACCACCATCAGAGCCACAAGAAGTATCACAGCAACCACCATCATCAGAACCACAACTAGTACGACAGCAGACCATCATCAGAACCACAACTAGTATCACAGCAACCACCATCATCAGTTCCACAACTAGTACCACTACAACCATAATCATAGCCACTAGTACCAAGTCAACCACCATCATCAGAACCACAACTAGTACCACAGTAATCACCATCATCAGAGTCACATGTAGTACCACATCAAACACCATCATCACAGCCACTACTAGTTAACAGCAACCACCATCATCAGAGCCACAACAAGTACTACAGCAACCACCATCATCAGAACCACAACTAGTATTACAGCAACCACCATCATCATAGCCACAAGTAGTACCACAACAACCACCATCATTAGAGCCACAACTAGTACCACAACAACCACCATCAGAGCCACAACTAGTACCACAGCAACCACCATCATCATAACCACAGTTAGTACCTAGGCAACCACCATCATCAGAACCACAACTTGTACTACAGCCATCACAATCATCAGAACCTCAACTAATACCACAGCAACCACCTTCATCAGAACCACAACGAGTATCACAACAACCAACATCATCAGAGCCACAACTAGTACCACAGCAATCACCATCATCATAACCACAGTTAGTACCTAGGCAACCACCATCATCAGAGCCACAACTAGTACTACAGCAACCACCATCATCAGAACCACAACTAGTATTACAGCAACCACCATCATCATAGCCACAAGTAGTACCACAACAACCACCATCATTAGAGCCACAACTAGTACCACAACAACCACCATCAGAGCCACAACTAGTACCACAGCAACCACCATCATCATAACCACAGTTAGTACCTAGGCAACCACCATCATCAGAACCACAACTTGTACTACAGCCATCACAATCATCAGAACCTCAACTAATACCACAGCAACCACCTTCATCAGAACCACAACGAGTATCACAACAACCAACATCATCAGAACCACAACTAGTACCACAGCAATCACCATCATCAGAGCCACAACTAGTACAACAGCAACCACCTTCATCTGACTCACTAGTACTACAGCATCCACCACCATCAGAGCCACAACTAATACCACAGCAACCACCATCATCAGAGCCACAACTAATACCACAGCAACCACCACCATCAGAGCCACAACTAATACCACAGCAACCACCATCATCAGAACCACAACTAGTACCACAGCAACCACCTTCATCAGAGCCACTAGTACCACAGCAACTACCATCACAAGAGCCACATCCAGTACCACAGCAACCACCATCATCAGAGCCACAACTAGTACCACAGCAACCACCATCATTAGAGCCACAACTAGTACCACAACAACCACAATCAGAACCACAACTAGTACCACAGCAACCACCATCATCAGAAAGACAACTAGTACCACTGCAGTCACAATCATCAGAACCATAACTAGTACCACAGCAACCACCACCATCAGAGCCACAACTAGTACCACAGCAACCACCATCATCAGAGCCACAACTAGTACCACAGCAACCACCATCATCAGAGCCACAACTAGTACTACAGCAGCCACACTCATCAGAACCACAACTAGTACCACAGCAGCCGCCATCATCAGAGCCTCAGCTAGTACCACAGCAACCAGCATCATCAGAACCACAACTAATACTACAACAACACAACCATCAGAGCCACAACTAGTACCACAGCAACCACCATCATCAGAACCACAACTAGTACCTCAGCAACCACCACGATCAGAGCCACAACTAGTACCACAGCAACCACCTTCATCAGACCCACAATTAGTAACACAACAACTACCACCAGTACCAGAACAACCGCATACACAACAACATCATCAGAACCACAACAACTATCACCAGTACTACAACAATGACCACAACAACTGTCACCAGTACCACAGCTAGTACCACAACAACCACCACCACAACATTACAGTCAGTACAACAACAATTTGTATTACAACAACCATCATCAGTACTGCAACAACTAATACCACAACAACATCATCAGTACTGCAACAACTAGTACCACAACAACCATCACCATCAGTTCCACAACAACTAGTGGCACAACAACCATCATTATCAGAACCACAACAACTAGTACCACAACAACCATCATCATCAGAACCACAACAACCAGTACCACAACAACCATCATCATCAGAACCACAACAACCAGTACCACAACAACCACCACCACAACATTACAGTCAGTACAACAACAATTTGTATTACAACAACATCATCAGTACTGCAACAACTAGTACCACAACAACCATCACCATCAGTTCCACAACAACTAGTGGCACAACAACCATCATTATCAGAACCACAATAACCAGTACCACAACAACCATCATCATCAGAACCACAATAACCAGTACCACAACAACCATCATCATCAGAACCACAACAACCAGTACCACAACAACCATCATCACCAGGGCCCGGTTTCTCGAAATTACTTAAATCTGCTATTTTACTTAAACTCAAATAGTGTGCTCAATTTAAGTATAAAATTGAGCACACTATTGAATTTAAGTAAAATAAGAGACTTAAGTATTTTTGTGAAACCAGGGCCTGAACCACAACAACCAGTACCACAACAACCATCATCAATAGAACCACAACAACCAGTACCACAACAACAACCAGAACCATAACAAACATCATTATCAGAACCACAACAACCATCATTATCAGAACCACAACAACTAGTACCACAGCAACCATCATCACCTGAACCGTAACAACCACCATCACCAGAACCACATCAACCAGTACTGTAACAACCATCATCACCTGAACCATAACAACTAGTACCATAACAACCATCTTCATCAGAACCACAACAACCAGTGCCACAGCATCACCATCAGAATCACAACAACTAGTACAATAGCAACCATCACCAGAAACACAACAACCACCACCCTGACAACCAATGGTACAACAGCCACCATCAATTCCACAATCACTAAAGCAACAACAGCCCTACTGCCAGTACAACATATACCACCACCACTCCCATCACAACATCTCACACACATCTTCCACCACATCTTCCACCACCACATATCCCACCACAACATATCCCACCACATCTCTCAACACAATATCTTCCACCACAATATCTCCTACACATCTTCCACCATAACATCTCACACCACAACATCTCCTACACATCTTCCACCATAACATCTCCCACCACATCTTCCAACACAACAGCTCCCATCATCTTCCACCACCACATCTCCCAACTCACAATCTTCCACTCAACATCTCCCACACATCTTCCACCATAACATCGCCCACCACATCTTCCACTCAACATCTTTCACCACAACATCTCCTACCACATCTCCCACCATAACATCTTCCACACATCATCTCTCACCACAACATCTCCTACCACATCTTCCACCACACCATTTTCCACACATCATCTCTCACCACAACATCTCCTACCACATCTTCCACCACAACAGCTCCCACCATCTTCCACCACCACATCTCCCACCACACCATCTTCCATTCAACATCTCCCACACATCTTCCACCATAACATCGCCCACCACATCTCCCACCACAACATCTACTACCACATTTCCCACCACACCATCTTCCACTCAACTTCTCTCACCACAACAGCTCCCACCATCTTCCACCACCACATCTCCAAGCACACCATGTTCCACTCAACATTTCCCACTCATCTTCCACCATAACATCGCCCACCACATCTCCCACCACAACATCTTCCACCACAACATATCCTACCACATCTCCCACCATAACATCTACCTATCTTACCTTTTAAACATTTTTACCTAAAACTTTCATATAATTATTATCATCTTCACAAACAACAGTGTTACTGACAACCCTGTATTTCCCATGTCATGTACAATGGAATTGGGATTTACTAGGAAAGTGAATTTGCTAAAATGTAGTCAAATCGTAGAACTTTTTACATAATACTGATTATCTGTATGGTTTATCTGTAGGTTCAAATGCATGCAGCAACAACAATGGCTGGTGTAGCCATCTATGTTTATACACACCTGAAGGGCCACAGTGTGCCTGCCCAATGGGGCTTGAACTGATCAGTAAGGGCAAAACATGTATTGTCCCCGAGGCGTTCCTGTTGTTCACACGAGGCAAGGACATAAAGCGAATGTCTCTGTCAACAACTCACAGGGTGGTCCCAATACCACTGAGGGACATTCAGAAAGCTCAAGGAATAGACTTCGATATTGGTGACAACAGAATATACTGGACAGATGGATCATTGAAGGTACAGGATAGTAATTGTAATATCAGTAGTGGTGCTAAGTTATTGAATGATAAATATATATTTTTTTAGCTTCTCTATTCCAGGAATATTGGGAGGAGTCCTGTTTTTGCCCTGACATTTGTTTTGTTTAAGTTTTATGGCAGACTCATATCCCACTAACTATTGATTAGTGTTACTGGTTAGTCACTAATGATACTTCAGGAGATAAATGAGATAACTGAGGAAGAATTTTTAATGAAAGAAGTCAGGCCTAAAGTTATTTGGCAAGCCAATTTTATCTGAATGTTATCTCATTAACTTGTAATCATAATTATATTGCTGACAAGTGTTATGATTGTCTTATTATCCAGGTCACTCTTTGTTATACTTGGATCCATATTTGAAATGCTTTATTTTCATTCCAGAGTATGAGTCGTGCATTTATGAATGGCAGTTCCGTGGAAAAGATCATAGAGTTTGGTGTTGAGTATTCTGAGGGCATGGCTGTTGACTGGGTGGCAAAAAATATTTACTGGGTCGATTCTGGCTTCAAACGTATAGAAGTGGCACGACTTGATGGTTCATCACGAAGAGTCCTCGTCTGGAAAAATCTAAGTCATCCAAAAGCATTGGCTTTAGATCCCCCAAATGGGTATGTAGATTTAATTAAAACCAGTGTAAATTGTAAATATAAAATATCTTGATTAAAAAATTGTTGTGTGTTTTTATAAAAGAAATAGAAAAAATACAAGATTTGTCTGTAAATTTGATACATTCATTGTAATAATCATTCATTCCGTCTGTTTATGATGACTGTTGTTGTGAAGTATCCCACTTGGTAATGTTGAGGAAAGAAGGCATGATTGTTATTGTAACCATTATTGGAATATCTCCAGGTACATGTACTGGTCAGACTGGTCTCAACCGCCAAAATTGGAGAGAGCGAGGTTAGATGGCACAGACCGTCAGGTGATTGTGAAGGGAGATGACTTTGGCCGTGTCTACGATCTCACTATAGACTATATGGAGAAGCGTCTTTATTGGTCGGATATTGACAAGCATACAATTGAATCGTCCGACTTGGATGGTAAGAAGCGTATAACTGTTTTACAGATGTGTCGCTAATCACAAATATAGAGCAATGGTGACTTGGATGGTAAGAAGCATATAACTGTTTTACAGATGTGTCACTCATCGCAAATATAGAGCAAAGGTGACTTGGACAGTAAGAAGCGTATACAGACCCTAAACCGCTGAAGTACCCCATAATTGCACTCCGTTTGCGCTCAGTTCGCGCTTAGTTCGCGCTTAGTTCGCACTCCGTTTGCGTGCACTCGATTAAACGCGGTTAATTTAATGCACTCACAAACGCAAATATTCGCTCACGAGCGCTGTATATCTGAGTGCTCTATTTAATACTCCTCTTAGCGTTCGCTCCGTTCAGCGTTCACTCAACGTTCAGTTCGCTCAGTTCGGTTTCCGGCCCTTAACCAATCGCAACATCTCAACTCTTAAAATGATTCTATATATTGCCTTTTTAATTTAATCTGTTCCAATGGAGCAATAAAATGTATCCATGGGATTTAGTCAAGGTAAATTAATTCATAATCCGATTGTTTGTCTACATATTATGTCACCCGCTGGGTGAAAGGTTGTTAATTTCCGATAAACTAGTATCGATAGTAGGCATGTTAAACGAAAGTGCCTATGTTTTGATATATGATCAGTGGTCTGGGTGATCAAAAAATATTGCACGTTATACCGGCTTCTGTTATCCAGACCTACATGTGTTTGCGTCAGTATCTTCTTTGATATACCGTAAGCCGTTTGTTACAGGAAAGCAATAAAATTTGTCCACAAAATTTACAGATACATCATCAACATTAACTAAATACATTGTTATTAATAATTAAATTTAATTAATAATTCCATACTGTTGATACCTCGTTGACCTTATAGTAATCCATAAATCTGCTCAGTGTAAGCAGTGACTTAACAACATGTGGATATATCACTGGTTTTGTTAATGTTCAAACTAAAATAAGCTTTATAATAAATAATATGCACTGCATGGGTGATGAAAAATTTATTATAATCCGTGCGATGCAATTCGACATATAATAAATGATTTTTAAAAATAAATAATCTTGTAGTGTTTTTCTGGATTTGGGTCCAAATGTGGCTTCACTAAACTTAAAAAAGATATTCTGATATTTTAAGTTTTTATAATTATTTTCGTTATCATTATGTATATAAATATACTTGCAATGAACTTTTTTCAGTGGGTTTCTCAAATTATTCTTTTACTGATAGTATGCTTTATGTTAATATATTATTTAAAATGACAAACTATATTAAACTTGTTTGAAACTACATCCACTGTGCTATACCGCTAATTATATGACACGCAGCAACACACCCGTGGTGTTAATTACGTTATGTCACATGCCAGTGAGAGCCGTGTCAATTAAGTTGTACACTAAAGCGGTGACTATATGATGATATATATATATATATATATAGATATATGATAGATATATAGATATGTATGATTTCATTTTGATTGTAATTAGTGCCAGATGGATGAATTTTAATTGAGCCAACATTATGTGATTGAAAAGAAAAGGTAACAAACTGCCAGCCAATTAACAACAAAAATTAATAAAAAAATCATTAAAGATATTGGTTATTCTAAGTTTCAGACGCTTGAGTATGTAAATATCATGATGTTAAAATCATTAAATTTACGAACCGAAAACCCCACGCCGGTACTGAGGGAATGGTAGAAAGTGTGACATACACATATTAAGGGATGTGTATTCAGGGCTGTCATTTTGCCACAGCTGCCATAGCGATTTCGTATAAAAATAACAGATACAACTAAAAATCAGAATTGTTAATTTACAAAATAAAAACAATCCCAACATTTTAAAACTAATAAAAATCAGACTTGTCTCTAAATAACTCCTTGTAAAACGTAGTATTTTATTTGTATTATTTTTTACTTTCATTATTTGTTTTATTTATTTTTTAAATATTATTATCATTGGAGCTATTATTATAATATACATATGGACTTATTGATTTGTCACAGCTTTTATATTGGATATGTGCGTACGTGCATCTGGTCAGCGGTTCACAATTAATATAACAATTTAATTACTGTTATGAAGGCAGAGTTGCATGGCAATCATCAAAACAGATACCCATGGTGAGAACCACATGTGTGTCAATAAATAGTTAATTGGTGATTTATCGGTCCATTGATCACGAAGAACCCTGCCGTTGTGTAATTTACATTTTGATTATAATATGTGCCAGATGAATGAATCTTAATTTAATCCGTGGCATATGATTGGATAAGAGATATATAGTCAAAATCAATACTAAAATATGCAGATTTTTTATAATATTATTATTAGTAATATCTATTATTAATATTATTATCATTATCGTAGCATTTTATTTTATTATTATTTATTACTATTATTACTAATATAATTTTCATTAGTATTAATATTATTGTTATTATTGCAATATTACTTTATTATTATATTATTATTATCTGAGTATTTTTTCTTCTTTATTATTATTATTATTATTATTATTGTTGTTGTTGCCAATTCTTAATTGTTACCCCTTTCACAGCTTTTATAATGGCTTAATAGTTACGTGCTTATGTGCATGTGATCATGCATATCGATTTTGTAGGAAAGCGGAACAATATATTTACTATTTTATAGGCAGTGAATGCATGTTCTTTTTTGTTTATATAAACAGTCTTCATGATCAAAAAGCTGGTGTTCTTTTGTCAATATAAAATCACCACCTCAAAAAGGTCACCTAGGAATTTACGTTTACTAGTTTTTATTTCCTATGTCTCATGTGTTATTTCGGTCTGTCGTGTTTTTTTGGCATACATACATTTACTTTACATTAATTTAATTTAGCTTGATTGTGAAGTAAGCTCGGAGCTTATGCATATCATTCTTCAGTGCATCATTCCCTTATTAGATCTGGTACTGAATTGTGTTTCAAAAGGGCGGGTAGAGCCTGGGTCAAACTCGCGACCTCTGCCATCTGAAGCCAGCACCATATCAGCTGTACTAATGACCCACTTTATATTTTAGAATACAATTAATTTATTACTATTATTTGCATATTTCAATGAGATGTGCAGGAGTATAATGTTTCCACTTTAATTGCAATATAACAGTTTTATGTACATTTGTTCACAACTAAGCACAAACTCGGTGTAACTATGTTTGGGGAAAATATAAAACTAAAGTTCAAATTAAATTGAAAATTGGTAATTTTTATTTTGCCAAAATACCCAAACAAATAGAATTATATCATATAATTTTCCGCATATCTATGTTTTGTTTGATTCACACATGCTTTGATATTTTTGTATTTGGAGCAGTATACGCTTAAATCGAAATAAAGTACATGTTTTGTATGTTCTATAACTAATCTATATCGAAATAACACGGGAAATAGTGAATTCATATTACATCTTTTCGAATTATTATTTACACAATATATATAATTATTTATATTTTTGTTGCACAAACCAAACCATGTTTAAACATGCAACTAAATGAGTCTTGAAACCATAGATAACCATTTATATTTTGTCTATTGTATAATAGGTATTTTAAACATTATTGTATTGATCAGCTAAATATTGATATTTATGCTATAATTGATAAATTGTTGACCAAAATAAGTTTTATCATGCGTTTTACAATAAAACATGTATATAAACAACATGGTTTATATTTATGTGAAAGAACATTTCTTTTTTATCTCAATTTTAAGTATCGACTTCACGATCAAATAATGAAAAAAGAGTGTATCCGAATGAACGAGTGCACTCAGTAGCGCACGAATAGTTCTGTTATCAGTTATCTTACTGTGTCTAGAGTAAACTGCATATACTGTGCATCTGAGTGCACTCAGCATATCTGAGTGCATTCAGCGTGTCTGAGTGCACTCAATCTATTTCATGCGTTCAGGAATGCGTTAATTATTCAAAATCCAGCGTTCGCGAACGATCCAGATCCGCTCCATCAGCGCTCAATCTGCGCTCCGTTCGCGCTCCGTCTGCGCTCCGCTTACGCTCTGAGTGCACTCCGTTTGCGTGTAATTGGGGTACTTGGGCGGTTTAGGGTCTGTAACTGTTTAACAGATGTGTCGCTCATCGCAAATATAGAGCAAAGGTGACTTGGACAGTAAGAAGCGTATAACTGTTTTACAGATTTGTAACTCATCACAAATATAGCGTAAAGGTGACTTGGACAGTAAGAAGCGTATAGCTGTTTTACAGATGTGTCACTCATCACAAATATAGAGCAAAGGTGACTTGGACAGTAAGAAGCGTATAACTGTTTTACAGATGTGTCGCATAACGCAAATATAGAGCAAAGGTGACTTGGACAGTAAGAAGCGTATAACTGTTTTACAGATGTGTCACTCATCTCAAATAAAGAGCAAAGGTGACTTGGGCGGTAAGAAGCGTATAACTGTTTAACAGATGTGTCACTCATCACAAATATAGAGCAAAGGTGACTTGGGCGGTAAGAAGCGTATAACTGTTTAACAGATGTGTCATTCATCACAAATATAGATCAAAGGTGACTTGGACGGTAAGAAGTGTATAACTGTTTTACAGATGTGTCATTCATCGCAAATATAGAGCAAAGTTGACTTTGACGGTAAGAAGCGTATAACTGTTTTACAGATGTGTCACTCATCGCAAATATAGATCAAAGGTGACTTGGAGAGCAAAGGTGACTTGGGCTGTAAGAAGCCTATAACTGTTTTACAGATGTGTCGCTCATCACAAATAAAGAGCAAAGGTGACTTGGACAGTAAGAAGTGTATAACTGTTTTACAGATGTGTCAATCAAAGCAAATATAGAGCAAAGATGACTTGGACAGTAAGAAGCGTATAACTGTTTTACAGATGTGTCACTCATCGCAAATATAGAGCAAAGGTGACTTGGACAGTAAGAAGCGTATAACTGTTTTACAGATGTGTCACTTATCGCAAATATAGAGCAAAGGTGACTTGGACAGTAAGAAGCGTATAACTGTTTTACAGATGTGTCACTTATCGCAAATATAGAGCAAAGGGCAATGATTGATATTGGATTGGATCCATGTGTTGGAAAATAACTCTCAACTAGGATGATGAAGAATTGCAGAGATTATTTGAATTCAAATTTTGCACAAGGCGGTCGCTTAATGTTCATTTCAAAATACGCCAATACTCTGCATTTTGGGTATTTAATAAAGTTTGATGTTTGCTTTTATTTTAATTTAATGATAAAATAAAACAAAAAACTAATTTAAATGTTGTTTATGCCATTTTAATCACCATAACTATGACCAAGACACCAGAAGATTGCCACTGTAGTCATCCATTTACACTTTCTACAATATTCACCATTTACTTGCGAACTTCATTAACTGTATTGTCCACATTTCACTTAAATAACTTATGTTTACTAGTGGAGCAACACACAACCTTGTCTCTTTTAATATTATTTGTTTCTTTAATATAAATTTTGTGATTACACATCTACATTTAGGTCAAAATCGTTCAATGATAGTAATACAGGATGATGAAGGGCCAATGGCGTTGACGCAGTATCAGGACTTCTTGTATTGGGCCGACTGGAAGCAGAAGACAATTCAGAAAGCCAACAAAACAAGTGGGAACAACAGAACCATAGTACAGGACATGGTGGACAATGTCATGGATATTTTAGTGTTTCATCACACTAGACAAGCAGGTTAGATAATCAATTTTTAGATTATTTGGGTCTTCCTTAATCAAGCCGTCCAAGGTTTGCCAGTTATATGAATTGTACTTGCAGGATGGGTAACTATTAAGATCTCTGTATTTCCTCCTCAAGTAGAGCAGGGTACCGTGTATTGTACTTGCAGGATGGGTTACTACTCAGATCTCTGTATTTCCTCCTCAAGTAGATCAGGGTCCTGTGTATTGTACTTGCAGGATAGAGTACTACTCAGATCTCTGTATTTCCTCCTCAAGTAGAGCAGGGTACCATGTATTGTACTTGCAGGATGGGGTACTACTCAGATCTCTGTATTCCTCCTCAAGTAGAGCAGGGTACCATGTATTGTACTTGCAAGATGGGTTACTACTCAGATCTCTGTATTTTCTCCTCAAGTAGATTAGGTTCCCGTATACACGTATTGTACTTGCAGGATGGAGTACTACTCAGATCTCTGTATTTCCTCCTCAAGTAGAGCAGGGTTCCATGTATTGTACTTGCAGGATGGGGTACTACTCAGATCTCTGTATTTCTTCTTCAAGTAGAGCAGGGTCCCTTGTATTGTACTTGTAGGGCGGGTACTGCTCAGATCTCTGTATTTCCTCCTCAAGTAGATTGGGTTCCCGTATACACGTATTGTACTTGCAGGATGGAGTACTACTCAGATCTTTGTATTTCCTCCTAAAGTAGAGTAGGGTACCGTGTATTGTTCTTGCAGGATGGGGTACTACTCAGATCTCTGTATTTCCTCCTCAAGTAGAGCAGGGTCCCTTGTATTGTACTTGCAGGATGGAGTACTACTCAGATCTCTGTATTTCCTCCTCAAGCAGAGCAGGGTACCGTGTATTGTACTTGCAGGATGGAATACTACTCGGATCTCTGTATTTTCTCCTCAAGTAGATTAGGTTCCGGTATACATGTATTGTACTTGCAGGATGGAGAACTACTCAGATCTCTGTATTTCCTCCTCAAGTAGAGCAGGGTACCATGTATTGTACTTGCAGGATGGAGTACTACTCAGATCTCTGTATTTCCTTCTCAAGTAGAGCAGGGTCCCTTGTATTGTACTTGCAGGATGGAGTACTACTCAGATCTCTGTATTTCCTCCTCAAGTAGAGCAGGGTACCGTGTATTGTACTTGCAGGATGGAGTACTACTCAGATCTCTGTATTTCCTCCTCAAGTAGAGCAGGGTACCGTGTATTGTACTTGCAGAATGGAGTACTACTCAGATCTCTGTATTTCCTCCTCAAGTAAAACAGGGTCCTGTGTATTGTACTTGCAGGATGGGGAACTTCTCAGATCTCTGTATTTCCTCCTCAAGTAGAGCAGGGTACCATGTATTGTATTTGCAGGATGGGGTACTACTCAGATCTCTGTATTTCCAACTAAAGTAAAGCAGGGTCCCTTGTATTGTACTTGCAGGACGGGTACTACTCAGATCTCTGTATTTCATCCTCAAGTAGAGCAGGGTCCCTTGTATTGTACTTGCAGGATGGGGTTCTACTCAGATCTCTGTATTTCCTCCTCAAGTAGAGCAGGGTACCATGTATTGTACTTGAAGGATGGGGTACTTCTCAGATCTCTGTATTTCTTCCTCAAGTAGAGCAGGGTCCCTTGTATTGTACTTGCAGGATGGGGAACTTCTCAGATCTCTGTATTTCCTCCTCAAGTAGAGCAGGGTCCCTTGTATTGTACTTGCAGGATGGGGAACTTCTCAGATCTCTGTATTTCCTCCTCAAGTAGAGCAGGGTTCCATGTATTGTACTTGCAGGATGGGGAACTACTCAGATCTCTGTTTTTCCTCTTCAAGTAGAGCAGGGTCCTGTGTATTGTACTTTCAGGATGGGGTACTACTCGGATGTCTGTATTTCCATCACAAGTAGAGCAGGGTCCTGTGTATTGTACTTGCAGGATGGGGTTAATTCAGATTTTGTAATTCCTCCTCAAGAAGAGCAGGGTCCCATGTATTGTACTTGCAAGATGGGGTACTACTCATATCTCTGTATTTCCTCCTCAAGTAGAGCAGGGTACCATGTATTGTACTTGCAGAATGGGTTACTACTCAGATCTCTGTATTTCTTCCTCAAGTAGATCAGGTTCCCATATACATGTATTGTACTTGCAGGATGGAGTACTACTCAGATCTCTGTATTTCCTCCTCAAGTAGAGCATAGTCTCTTGAATTGTACTTGCAGGATGGGGTACTACTCAGATCTCTGTATTTCTTCTTCAAGTAGAGCAGGGTCTCTTGTATTGTACAATGTATTTGCAGGATGGGGTTCTACTCAGATCTCTGTATTTCCTCCTCAAGTAGAGCAGGGTACCGTGTATTGTACTTGCAGGATGGGGTACTACTCAGATCTCTGTATTTCCTCCACAAGTAGAGCATGGTCCCTTGTATTGTACTTGCAGGATGGGGAACTTCACAGATCTCTGTATTTCCTCATCAAGTAGAGAATGGTCCCTTGTATTGTACTTGCAGGATGGGGAACTACTCAGATCTCTGTATTTACTCCTCAAGTAGAGCAGGGTCCCTTGTATTGTACTTGCAGGATGGGGAACTTCTCAGATCTCTGTATTTCCTTCTCAAGTAGAGCAGGGTCTTGTGTATTATACTTGCAGGTTGGTGTACTACTCAGATCTCTGTATTTCATCCTGAAGTAGAGCAGGGTCCTTTGTATTGTATTTGCAGGATGGGGTACTACTCAGATATCTGTATTTCCTCCTCAAGTAGAGCAGGGTCCCTTGTATTGTACTTGCAGGGTGGGTTACTACTCAGATCTCTGTATTTCCTCTTTAAATAGAGCAGGGTCCCTTGTATGTATTTGCAGGATGGGTACTTCTCAGATCTCTGTATTTCCTCCTTAAGTAGAGCAGAAATACATGAAGGATGGGTTACTACTCAGATCTCTGTATTTCCTTCTCAAGTAGAGCAGGTCCTGTGTATTGTACTTGCAGGATGGGTTACTACTCAGATCTCTGTATTTCCTCCTCAAGTAGAGCAGGGTCCTGTGTATTGTACTTAGCAGGATGGGGTACTTCTCAGATCTCTGTATTTCTCCTCAAGTAGAGCAGGGTCTTGTGTATTGTACTTGCAGGATGGGGACCTTCTCAGATCTCTGTATTTCCTCAAGTAGAGCAGGGTCTTGTGTTTTGTACTTGCAGAATGACGTACTACTCAGAACTCTGTATTTCCTCAAGTAGAGCAGGGTACCGTGTATTGTACTTGCAGGATGGTGTACTACTCAGATCTCTGTATTTCCTCCTCAAGTAGAGAATGATCCCTTGTATTGTACTTGCAGGACGGTTACTACTCAGATCTCTGTATTTCCTTCTCAAGTAGAGCAAGGTCTTGTGTATTGTACTTGCAGGACGGCTACTACTCAGATCTCTGTATTTCCTTCTCAAGTAGAACAAGGTCTTGTGAATTGTACTTGCAGGGTGGGGTACTACTCAGATCTTTGTATTTCCTCCTCAAGTATAGCAGGGTCCTGTGTATTGTACTTGCAGGATGGGGTTACTATACATATTTCTGTAATTCCTCCTCAAGAAGAGCAGGGTCCCATGTATTGTACTTGCCAGATGGGGTACTACTCAGATCTCTGTATTTCCTCCTCAAGTAGAGCAGGGTACCGTGTATTGTACTTGCAAGATGGGTTACTACTCAGATCTCTGTATTTCCTCCTCAAGTAGAGCAGAGTCCCATGTATTGTACTTGCAGGCTGGGTTACTACTCAGATCTCTGTATTTCCTCCTCAAGTAGAGCAGGGTACCCTGTATTGTATTTGTGGGATGGGGTACTACTCAGATCTCTGTATTTCTTCCTCAAGTAGAGCAGGGTCCCTTGTATTGTACTTGCAGGATGGGGTACTTCTCAGATCTCTGTATTTCCTCCTCAAGTAGAGCAGGGTACTGTGTATTGTACTTGCAGGATGGGGTACTACTCAGGTCTCTGTATTTCCTCCTCAAGTAGAGCAGGGTACCGTGTATTGTATTTGCAGGATGGGGTGCTTCTCAGATCTCTGTATTTCCTCTTAAAGTAAAGCAAAGTCCCATGTATTGTACTTGCAGGATGGGGTACTTCTCAGATCTCTGTATTTCCTTCTCAAGTAGAGCAGGGTCCCTTGTATTGTACTTGCAGGATGGGGTACTTCTCAGATCTCTGTATTTCCTCCTCAAGTAGATCAGGGTACTGTGTATTGTATTTGCAGGATGGGGTACTTCTCAGATCTCTGTATTTCCTCCTCAAGTAGAGCAGCGTCCCATGTATTGTACTTGCAGGATGGGAAACTTCTCAGATCTCTGTATTTCCTCCTCAAGTAGAGCAGGGTCCCTTGTATTGTACTTGCAGGACGGTACTACTCAGATCTCTGTATTTCCTCCTCAAGTAGAGCAGCGTCCCATGTATTGTATTCGCAGGATTGGGAACTTCTCAGATCTCTGTATTTCCTCCTCAAGTAGAGCAGCGTCCCATGTATTGTATTTGCAGGATGGGATACTTCTCAGATCTCTGTATTTCCTCCTCAAGTAGAGCAGAGTCCCTTGAATTGTACTTGCAGGATGAGGTACTTCTCAGATCTCTGTATTTCCTCCTCAAGTAGAGCAGGATACTGTGTATTGTACTTGCAGGATGGGTACTTCTCAGATCTCTGTATTTCCTCTTCAAGTAGAGCATGGTCCCTTGTATTGTGTTTGCAGGATGGGGTACTTCTCAGATCTCTGTATTTCCTCCTCAAGTAGAGCAGGGTCCCTTGTATTGTACTTGCAGGATGGGGTACTTCTCAGATCTCTGTATTTCCTCCTCAAGTAGAGCAGGGTCCCTTGTATTGTACTTGCAGGATGGGGTACTTCTCAGATCTCTGTATTTCCTCCTCAAGTAGAGCAGGGTACTGTGTATTGTACTTGCAGGATGGGGTACTTCTCAGATCTCTGTATTTCCTCTTCAAGTAGAGCATGGTCCCTTGTATTGTGTTTGCAGGATGGGGTACTTCTCAGATCTCTGTATTTCCTCCTCAAGTAGAGCAGGGTCCCTTGTATTGTACTTGCAGGATGGGGTACTTCTCAGATCTCTGTATTTGCTCCTCAAGTAGAGAATGGTCCCTTGTATTGTACTTGCAGGATGGCGTACTTCTCAGATCTCTGTTTTTCCTCCTCAAGTAGAGCAGCGTCCCATGTATTGTATTTGCAGGATGGGGAACTTCTCAGATCTCTGTATTTCGTCCTCAAGTAGAGCAGGGTCCCTTGTATTGTACTTGCAGGATGGGGTACTTCTCAGATCTCTGTATTTCCTCCTCAAGTAGAGCAGGGTACTGTGTATTGTACTTGCAGGATGGCGTACTTCTCAGATCTCTGTATTTCCTCCTCAAGTAGAGCAGGGTACTGTGTATTGTACTTGCAGGATGGCGTACTTCTCAGATCTCTGTTTTTCCTCCTCAAGTAGAGCAGCGTCCCATGTATTGTATTTGCAGGATGGGGAACTTCTCAGATCTCTGTATTTCCTCCTCAAGTAGAGCAGGGTCCCTTGTATTGTACTTGCAGGATGGGGTACTTCTCAGATCTCTGTATTTCCTCCTCAAGTAGAGCAGGGTACTGTGTACTGTACTTGCAGGATGGCGTACTTCTCAGATCTCTGTATTTCCTCCTCAAGTAGAGCAGCGTCCCATGTATTGTATTTGCAGGATGGGGCACTTCTCAGATCTCTGTATTTCGTCCTCAAGTAGAGCAGGGTCCCTTGTATTGTACTTGCAGGATGGGGAACTTCTCAGATCTCTGTATTTCCTCATCAAGTAGAGCAAGGTACTGTGTATTGTACTTGCAGGATGGTGTACTTCTCAGATCTATGTATTTCCTCTTCAAGTAGAGCAGGGTCCCTTGTATTTTTTTTGCAGGATGGGGTACTTCTCAGATCTCTGTATTTCCTCCTCAAGTAGAGCAGCGTCTCATGTATATTATATGCAGGATAGGGAACTTCTTAGATCTCTGTATTTCCTCCTCAAGTAGAGCAGGGTCCCTTGTATTGTACTTGCAGGATGGTGTACTTCTCAGATCTCTGTATTTCCTCCTCAAGTAGAGCAGCGTCTCATGTATATTATATGCAGGATAGGGAACTTCTTAGATCTCTGTATTTCCTCCTCAAGTAGAGCAGGGTCCCTTGTATTGTACTTGCAGGATGGTGTACTTCTCAGATCTCTGTATTTCCTCCTCAAGTAGAGAAGGGTACTGTGTATTGTACTTGCAGGATGGGGTACTACTCAGATCTCTGTATTTCCTCCTCAAGTAGAGCAGGATCCCTTGTATTGTACTTGCAGGATGAGGTACTTTTCAGATCTCTGTATTTCCTCCTCAAGTAGAGCAGGGTACTGTGTATTGTACTTGCAGGATGGGGTACTTCTCAGATCTCTGTATTTCCTCCTCAAGTAGAGCAGAGTCCCATGTATTGTACTGTAAAAAAGATTATTTTAGGTTTCATATTATATTTTCAGCTATTTGTCAGGAATACATTTAATGCTGTGCCCAAGTAATTATTTCTAAATTAACATGGTTGTAAGAAAGTGACTCATTTTGTAGCAAATTGCCTCTTTTTCTAAAAACGATTACTTTTTATTTTGATATATTACCATCGACTCTATTTTAATGCCCCACCAAAAGCGCAGCGTCCGTCCTTCTGTCCCTCTGTCTGGTATTTCGTGTCTAGCCTGTTACTTTGTCTTTCAAAGATGGAGTTTGTTAATACTTGCTACAAATGATCAACATAACATGAAGACATGTCGTGGGTAAGCCCCACACCTGTACCTCAAAGGTCAAGGTCACACTTTGAGTTTGTTTGACAACACTTTTGAGTCTGTGTGAGATTTCGTGTCTGGCCTTTACCTTTGTCATGCATAGATGGATTTTATAAATACCTGCTACAAATGATAAACATAACATGATGACGTGTCGCACATAACACCCCGACTCCAACTTCAAAGGTCAAGGTCACAATTTAACTTTGTTTGACAACACTTTCAGTCTGTTTGAGATTTCATGTGCGACCTGTAAGTTTGTCACCTATGGATAAATTTCAAAAACACTTGGCTGAGTTGATCAGCATAAAATGATGAAGTGTAACGTGTTTGACCCAGAACCTTTCCTTAAAGGTCAAGGTCACACTTTCAATTTGTTTGATATTTTGTGTTTGGTCTGTAACTTTGTCTTTAACTTGACTCAATTGATCAAGATGACATGACGTGTCGCACACAAGACCCAGACCCATACCTCAAAGGCCAAGGTCACACTTTGAGTTTGTTCAACAACACTTTGAGTCTGTTTGAGATTTCAAGTTCAGTCTGTAACTTTATCATACATGGATGGATTTCAAAAACACTTGGCTCAATTCATCAACTGGGCAACATGACATGACAAAGTGTCGCGTTAAGACCCAGAACCTTACCTCAGAGGGCAAGGTCACACTTTCAATTTGCTTGATATTTTATTTCTGGTCTGTAACTTTTGTTTAACATGGAGGGATTTTAAAATAGCTTGATACAAGTGATCAAAATGTCATGATAATGTGTAACCTGCATTTATCTGTAGAAATACCCAGACCTTTACATTAGTCATGGTCAAGGTTACACAAAGGTCAAGGTCACACTTTAATGTAAATAAACATGAAATTGTTTTTCTAGTCTGAAACGTCAGTCCATTACTTTTGATATTCATGGATACATTGTTACCCATTGTAAATTATATCGTTATTTTCATAGACCATTTGGAGTGCATGCGACACTTACCAGTGACATTTCTTGTTTACAATAAATATGTAACAAGTTAAGACTAGATCTTCATGAGTATTTATTAAAAGAATCATATTGTCAGCAAAAAGCAAAAATATGGTCTCTTACCATTTATTTTTATACCTAAATGATTTTTTCTTGTAAATATAATTCTATATCGTCAATATTACCCCATACCCCATCCCCTCCCTGGAAGAGTCATATCTCTATTTTCCAAACCATGACACTATAAACATTTTGTATTTTCTGTGCCAGGTTGGAACGGATGTAACGGTAACAATGGAGGCTGCTCTCATCTATGTCTCGCTCTCCCAGACAAGTTCAACACCAATGAAACCCGAAAGTGTGCCTGCCCCACCCACTACTCTTTAAACCCTGATAACAGAACATGCTCAGGTAAGATCGATGTTTTGATTAATAGCTTAAATGTTTGATTCCAGGGAAAGCCAATTGGCTAGATGCAGGTGATAGCTTAGAAAAGAGTAAATCACTCTGTGTATTTCTGTTAACAATCTATTTTTTATTTTCTGCATACTGACATCCTAGCAGTTTCCAGCACTTTTCTGCTTATTGGTCTCCTTCAAGTTGATAACTGGTTTGGAGTTGATAACTGGTTTGGAGTTGACAACTGGTGTGGTGTTTATAACTAGTTTGGAGTTGATAACTGGTTTGGAGATGACTACTGGTTTTGGGGTGACTACTGGTTTGGAGATGAAAACACGTTTGGAAGTGACGACTAGGTTGGAGTTGTCATCTGGTTTGGAGTTGACAACTGGTTTGGAGTTGAAAGCTGGTTTGGAGTTGAAAACTGGTTTGGAGGTGACAACTGGTTTGGAAACTACAGGATGTCTTGATTCCTTCAGTCTGTCAGTCTTGTCCACTCTGTTACTTACATAGATGAATTGTCAAATAACTTAGAACTTAAGAAGTGAATATTTGGTATAACAATGTACTGATTGAGTACCAACAATGTGCATACCGAGTTGCACTATAGATTTATATTATTGACAAATGTGAATGTTAATTTTCAGCGCCAAAGTCATTCCTATTGTTCTGTCAGAAGAATGAGATCAGCCGTTTGGTTGTTGATGAGAGTGACATCAACGGCTCTCCTGATGTTGTCTTACCAATAAAAGCTCTCAAAAACCTCAAAGCTCTCGACTATGACCCCATTCATGGCCACATTTACTGGATCAACGGAAAGTCCAAGTCCATAAAACGAGCCAAAGTGGACGGCACTGAGGTATTATTTTACATGGGTTTATGGCTAGTTTTACATGTAGTTAATAGTAATAGTTACATGTAGTATCAATAGGGACAGACATTTAGTCACAAAATGTGGTCCAAGTTGTGTTATAGGTAGTTATTATCAAACCATGCAGCATTTTTAGCTTGCTGGGATGAAGTCCAAGGAGAGCTATTGTCATGACCTCGGTGGCGGCGTCGTCTGTAGACACCCAGGTTAAACTTTTGCGTTTAAGTTTTAGTTATCTATGCAACCACTCATTGGATGTCAATGAAACTTTGCATGCATGTTAACCATCATCAGTGGAATACACAGAGATAAGAACCATAGCTCTGGATGTCATTTTGGCACAGTTATTGCCCTTTTTGGACTTAGACACCCAGGTTAAACTTTGCATTTAGTTGCATTTAAGTTTCAATTATCTATGTAACCACTCATTGGATGTCAATGAAACTTTGCATGTGTGTTAACCATCATCAATGAAACACACATAGATAAGAATCATAACTCTTGATTGCATTTTTGCACAGTTATGGCTCTTTTTGGACTTAGACACCCAGGTTAAACTTTGTATTTAGTTGCGTTTAAGTTTCAGTTATCTATGCAACCACTCATTGGATGTCAATGAAACTTTGCATGAGTGTTAACCGTTATCAATGGAACACACAGAGACAAGAACTATAACTCTGGATTGCATTTTGGCACAGTTATGGCCCTTTTTAGCTCGCCTGGACGAAGTCCAAGAAGAGCTATTGTCATGACCCCGGCGGCATCGTCAGCGTCGTCTGTAGACACCCAGGTTAAACTGTTGCGCTTAAGTTTCAGTTATCTATGCAACCACTCATTGGATGTCAATGAAACTTCACATGTGTGTTAACCATCATCAATGGAACACACAGAGATAAGAACCATAACTCTGGATGTCATTTTGGCACAGTTATGGCCCTTTATGGACTTAGACACCCAGGTTAAACTTTGCATTTAGTTGCATTTAAGTTTCAATTATCTATGTAACCACTCATTGGATGTCAATGAAACTTTGCATGTGTGTTAACCATCATCAATGAAACACACATAGATAAGAATCATAACTCTTGATTGCATTTTTGCACAGTTATGGCTCTTTTTGGACTTAGACACCCAGGTTAAACTTTGTATTTAGTTGCGTTTAAGTTTCAGTTATCTATGCAACCACTCATTGGATGTCAATGAAACTTTGCATGAGTGTTAACCGTTATCAATGGAACACACAGAGACAAGAACTATAACTCTGGATTGCATTTTGGCACAGTTATGGCCCTTTTTAGCTCGCCTGGACGAAGTCCAAGAAGAGCTATTGTCATGACCCCGGCGGCATCGTCAGCGTCGTCTGTAGACACCCAGATTAAACTTTTGCGCTTAAGTTTCAGTTATCTATGCAACCACTCATTGGATGTCAATGAAACTTCGCATGTGTGTTAACCATCATCAATGGAACACACAGAGATAAGAACCATAACTCTGGATGTCATTTTGGCACAGTTATGGCCCTTTATGGACTTAGACACCCAGGTTAAACTTTGCATTTAGTTGCATTTAAGTTTCAATTATCTATGTAACCACTCATTGGATGTCAATGAAACTTTGCATGTGTGTTAACCATCATCAATGAAACACACATAGATAAGAATCATAACTCTTGATTGCATTTTTGCACAGTTATGGCTCTTTTTGGACTTAGACACCCAGGTTAAACTTTGTATTTAGTTGCGTTTAAGTTTCAGTTATCTATGCAACCACTCATTGGATGTCAATGAAACTTTGCATGAGTGTTAACCGTTATCAATGGAACACACAGAGACAAGAACTATAACTCTGGATTGCATTTTGGCACAGTTATGGCCCTTTTTAGCTCGCCTGGACGAAGTCCAAGAAGAGCTATTGTCATGACCCCGGCGGCATCGTCAGCGTCGTCTGTAGACACCCAGGTTAAACTTTTGCGCTTAAGTTTCAGTTATCTATGCAACCACTCATTGGATGTCAATGAAACTTCGCATGTGTGTTAACCATCATCAATGGAACACACAGAGATAAGAACCATAACTCGGGATGTCATTTTGGCACAGTTATGGCCCTTTATGGACTTAGAC
This sequence comes from Panopea generosa, assembly GCA_029582155.1. NCBI lineage: Eukaryota > Metazoa > Mollusca > Bivalvia > Adapedonta > Hiatellidae > Panopea > Panopea generosa. Next base: position 30,127,314 of record CM055902.1, on the reverse strand, counting down.
ACCCAGGTTAAACTTTGCATTTAGTTGCGTTTAAGTTTCAATTATCTCTGCAACCACTCATTGGATGTGCATGAAACTTCACATGTGTGTTCACCATCATCATTGGAACACACAGAGATAAACACCATAACTCTGGGTTGCATTTTAGCACTTAGACACCAAGGTCAAACTTTGCGTTAAGTTGCGTTTAAGTTTAAAATATCTATGCAACCACTCATTGGAAGTGAATGAAACATCACATGTGTGTCCACCATCATCAATGGAACACACATAGACAAAAAACAGAACTTTGGATTGTTTTTTAGCACAGTTATGGCCCTTTTTTCGACTTAGACACCCAGGTTAAACTTTGAGTTTAGTTGCATTTTAGTTTAAGATATTTATGCAACCACTCATTGTATGTGAATGCACCTTTACATATGTGTTCACCATCATCAATGGAACACACAGAGACAAGAACCATTACTCTGGGTTGCATTTTGGCACAGTTATGGCCCTTTTTCGACCTAATTTTTCAGGTTAAAGTTTTATCACGTAAGATATCTATGCAACCACTCATTGGATATGAATGAAACTTCGCATGTGTGTTCACCATCATCATTGAAACACACAGAGACAAAAACCATAACTCTGTGTTGCATTTTGGCACAGTTATGGTCCTTTTTTTTTCTTAATTTTTCAGGTTAAAGTTTTTCATCACGTAAGATATCTATGCAACCCCTCATTTGATATGAGTGAAACTTCGCATGTGTGTTCACCATCATCATTGAAACACACAGAGACAAGAACCATAACTCTGGGTTGCATTTTGGCAGAGTTATGGCCCTTTAAGACTTCATTTTTTGTCTGTACACACCCAGGTTAAACTTTTGCGTTTAGATGCGTTTAAGTTTTGGTGTTTGCCTCCAATCTCAATCTTTGCATTGATGGTGAGTTTTATCCCATGTGTGAGCTTTGTTGTCTTCTGACAACTCTTGTTTCAAGTGAGCTCAACTTTTACGATGAATTACTTGACTTGCCCCATGTCAAGTTTCTCAAAAACTGTTGTGACTCACCAAATTATATCAAGTGTTTTGTTATGGCTATAACTACTAAAAACCATGCAGAATTGTTTGGATGATCTTGACATCTATGGTTAAGCTGTGTTTAGGTAGTTCTTATTGAAATAATTAAAATAATGCATATTTTTTTCAGATGACATCGATTTATCAACTTGGCCTGTAAAATGTTAAGTTTTTGTGTTCATCCCTGGTGCAGACTTTTTTCAATCTGATGATCTTGATCTACAAATAATTGATTTAATCTTCTGTTTTTAGCTCTGCTTTTGCCCAAGAACCAGTAAACTTGGTCCATATTTGTGTTATGAGTAGTACCATCCAAAAAATATACAGTATTTTTAGCTCACGTGACCCAAAGGCTCACAGGTGAGCTTTTGTGATCGCCTGGTTTTCATCGTCTGCCGTTTGTCGTTAACTATTTCTCCTCTGAAACCAATTGGCCAATTTTGATATAACTTTACAGAAATGTTCCTTGGGTGACCCTCTACCAAGTTTGTTCAAGCCATCTTGATTTGTCACAAAACATGGCCGTCAGGGGGTGGGGCAAGTTTAATAAGTAAAAACTTAAAAAAGCTTCTTTTCAGAAACTACTGGCTCGATTTTAAAATAATTTCACAGAAATGATCATTGGGTGATCCTCTACCAAGTTTGTTCAACCCATCTTATTTGTCAAAAAACATGGCGACCAGGGGCTGGGGTTAGTTTACTATATAAGCTATAGTAAAAACCTAAAAAATGCTCTTGTCAGAAAGTACTGGCTCGATTTTAAAATAATTTCACAGAAATGTTCCTTGGGTGACTCTCTACGAAGTTTGTTCAAGCCATCTTTATTTGCCAAAAAACATGGCAGCCAGGGGGTGGGGTTAGTTTTATGTCAAATTATTTCCCTTGTTTTATGGCATAAATGTCTGTATTATAGCAACTATTATAAGAAGACGTAATAAACTCTTTAAATAAACTTTTATTTTGTTATTATTATACAATATTATAACAGATATAAGTTTTAAAAGATAATTCATCATAAAAAGATGAATGATACAATTATAATCAATGATTGAAATATTCATATATCATGAACCGTTTTAAAATAGGTGTTTTTCTGAATATAAAAGTCAGAGTTTTTATGGTTCAGACAGGGATGGTTTACTGTTTCATAATAAAGTAATACCATATATTTAGTTAGTTTCTTCACAGCAAGAAGTCTGCTTGAGATTTTCAGTGTCATCTTTGAGGAGGAGCTTAATTGTTTTTGGGGAAGAGTGCACTGCGACAAAGATTCTTTCAAGCGATAGGCTTTGGGAAGGCTTGTGTTTGAAACTCATAGGAATATTTTGACGTGCTGGAACTGTAAATTGTTTCATGCACAATAGTTTAGTCTGATGCTTTAGTTTGAAACTGTTCACAAACAAAACAGGTTAGTTTTGTGCTGGAACTGGATTTTTATCTTAGTTCGAAGACTTAGGTTTGGAACAGTCGGCAGCTATAATAAAAACTTAAAAAGCCTTCTTGTCAGAATCTACTGACCTGATTTTGATGTAATTTCACTGACATTTACCATGGGTGAACTTCTACCAAGTTTGAACTCTTCTACGCATCTGTTACATCTTCAAAACAAATCAAAATTCTAACTACTTGCCCATCTCGTCTTTTTGGAATTTTGAGTGTACATGTAATATATAATTTACTTAAGTTGGGTGACTCAAAGTCAGTCAGGTGAGCGATAAAGGGCCATCTTGGCGTTCTTGTTTTTTTTTAATGACATTGACTGTACAACTAATTGACTTTGTTACATAATATCAAGTTTTTGTGTTAAAGGGAGTGCATCAGGATAAATTACTATAAAGGTCTTCGCATCGTCTTCTGACTTTTTATGCACCCTGCAAGGATAATCAGTTGACTGTTAAGGCCCATGTGACTCTTGTATACCCTAAGTAGCACCATTGTGTATTCTTTGTGAGAACTATAACACTATAAGACATCTACTTGATATAGGTAAAGACGGTTGTCAGTGGCAATGGGGCAGAGATCAAGCCTTTTGACCTGGTGATTGATCCCTACACAAACATGATCTTCTGGTCATGTTACCAAAATAATGTCGTCAACTTCACGAGAATCGACATCAAGGGTTCTGGAGGGACTTCCGACATGATGAGAACTGGAGTGGTTGTAGAAGGACAAGATTTAAAACCTCGATATCTTGCTATAAATCCACATATGGGGTAAATATATAGTTTCTAATTTTCTTCTCTATGTGTTTAGGGCATACTCACTGATTAACACTTTATAAATCGTACGCCAGCTCTGCCAGATGTATTGTTATTGTGTTTTCTGTCTGTCACAAAATATTGACAGGAGCCCCCCTGCAACATCTGTGAAAGATCAATGTGAAACCTTGATGTGAATGTCCACTTTTCTTTTCAGTGCTATTGCGGTGTTTCTTGCAGACCAATCACTTGTGGCACAACTTACCAGTTTTAAATGTTGACAATAACATTAAAAATAATTCTCACAATAACATGAGGGTGATACACAGATTACCCCTGAAAATCAATTTCTAATTAGCTCTACTGGCCAAAGGCCAGAAGTGCTTATGCGATTGCGCGTTGTCTGTCGTCTGTCGTCTGTTAGCAGCACTTTCTCTGAAACCACGAGACCAATTAAACTGAAACTTCACATGGGTGTTTCTATAGCATAGGAGACTATACAGAAGATTTTTTTTTTTCGATCTGAAATTCAAGATGGCCGCCGTTACTAAAAATAGTCCAAAACTTAAAAAATCTTCTTCTCATGAACGTTCCAACAGATTTTCAAAATGTTTATGTGGTAATGATGACCAACTATAGTTTTGTTAGATTTGTTCAAATGGTGTCCCTAGGGTTAAATATGACCTTGCCCCAAGGGTTCAATTAGGGGACACATGTCATTATAATATTTTATTATTTATTGTTTTTTAAAATGGAAATGATTTTGCCTATATCTTCACAGAAGCATTTTTTGGTGAAGGAGGTTCAGATTTATAAAAATGAATAGGTTTCTTTGTCTTAAGGGGTCAGGAGGGGCTCCAAAAGGGTACAAATTGGGAATTAATAAAATCGTTTTCTTAAGAACCGGTATGTCAGATTTGTACAAATTTGATATAAATTATCCCTATGTGTAGGGGTTTGATTGCAGATAAGAATTTAGGGGCTAAAATATATAGTGGCCCTGTAAGGGGACTTAGAAATTTACATAGAGATACGGTGGGAAAACAGAAAATTCTCTTTTTTTTCTTCATTTATTCTGAAACCACTAGGCCAATTAAACTGAAACTTCACATGGATGTTTCTTTTACATAGGAGACTATACAAAAGATTGTTTTTTTTATCTAAAATTCAAGATGGCCACCGTTACTAGAAATAGTCCAAAACTTAAAAAATCTTCTTCTCATGAACAGTCCAACAGATTTTCAAAATGTTTATGTGGTAATGATGACCAACTAAAGTTTTGTTAGATTTGTTCAAATGGTGTCCCTAGGGTTAAATATGACCTTGCCCCGAAGTTCAATTAGGGGACACATGTCATTATAATATTTTTTTATTTATTGTTTTTTAAAATGGAAATGATTTTGCCTATATCTTCACAGAAGCATTTTTTGGTGAAGGAGGTTCAGATTTGTAAAAATGAATAGGTTCCTTTGTCTTAAGGGGTCAGGAGGGGCCCCAAAAGGGTACAAATTGGGAATTAGTAAAATCGTTTTCTTAAGAACCTGTATGTCAGATTTGTACAAATTTGATATAAATTATCCCTATGTGTACGGGTTTGATTGCAGATAAGAATTTAGGGGATAAAATATATAGTGGCCCTGTAAGGGGACTTAGAATTTTACATAGAGATACGGTGGGAAAACAGAAAATTCTCTTTTTTTTTCCATTTATTCTGAAACCACTAGGCCAGTTAAACTGAAACTTCACATGGGTGTTTCTATTGCATAGGAGACTATACAAAAGATTTTTTTTTTATCTAAAATTCAAGATGGCCACCGTTACTAGAAATAGTCCAAAACTTAAAAAATCTTCTTCTCATGAACGGTCCAACAGATTTTCAAAATGTTTATGTGGTAATGATGACCAACTATAGTTTTGTTAGATTTGTTCAAATGGTGTCACTAGAGTTAAAAATGACCCCGCCCCGATATTTCTATTGCATAGTAAAATTTCAAAAAGTGCTATGGCAACTATGAGTCAGTAGAGCGTCCTCAGGCCCTTTTGGGCCTCTTGTTTTTAATTAACTATTATTTTCATGTAATAATAAGACTTTAAAGGCAGTGTGACAGTTGAATTCGCTATAAATGTGTAAAAATGAAACAAATTTAAAACATTAATTATTATAAAACAGGTCTTTATCATTGATTTTGAATTTGAGATCCACCATCCATGCAAAAACAATATTTTAATAGGAGTGGTAAAATTGAACTGGAAAAGTTTTGAAACAATTTATATTCTGGGTAATAGCATTTAGTTCTGTTTTTATAAAGTACATGTGTATGTGAAAAATATTTTCTTTCAATATAACTTGTGTCTTAACTGAAACACATGTTTGGAACAAGAATTATTAAATATTATGTGGAATAAAAAAAAACATTTTTGGTATGTTTGCAGCCATTTGTACTGGACTAATATAAACAGCCCAGCAACTATTCAGCGCACGCTTCTGGACGGCACTGAATCACTGTCTCTATTTCATTCTGGACTTACCAAACCAGGACCAATCACAGTGGACACGACAGCCAACATGTTATTTTGGGCGGACTCTGATGAACAGATTATAGAGTGTAGTGATTTATCTGGTGGAAATAGACGTATATTGTTGCCAGGGAAAAAAAATAATCAAATACAGACGATTCTTGGAATTGCTGTATTGGGCGACTATCTGTATTGGGTTGATAAAGAGAAAAAATTGATCGGAAGAATTAATAAGAAAACGGGTAATAATATGACAATTGTATTAAGTCGTGTTCCCAATTTAAGCAACATTCATGCTGCAATATATTTGGATCCACTTGTTGTTCAAAGACATCCATGTGCTAAAAATAATGGAAATTGTTCACATATTTGCATTGCTAAAGCAAATCATTCTGTTCAGTGCTCGTGTCCTAAAAACTTAGTTCTAAAAACTGACGAGCGAACTTGTGCAGAAAAAACAACGTGTGCTTCAGATCACTTCACATGTGAGACAGGATCTAAGGAGTGTATTCCGTTTGACTGGAAATGTGACGGTTCACCTGAATGTGCCGATGCTTCTGATGAAAAAAACTGTCCTATATGTGAGGCGTCGGAGTACCAATGTAAAGATGGAACCTGTTTAAAAGCAGAGTTTGTGTGCGATGGAACACCTCACTGTGCTGATGAAGGTGACGAGGAAACTTGCTGTAAAGTATCCACACAAATAAAGTGCTTGAAAAGTAATCAATGTTATGATAAAAAGAATCGCTGTGATGGTAATAGAGACTGCACAGACGGGTCGGATGAACATGGCTGCCCTGACACTGTTGGCGAAACAACAGCTCAGTCTCTGTCTGCCCACTACACTGTAGCCATTGTTGTGGGGGTGTTTTCAATTGTGGTTGTGTTTGCTATAGTTTTCGCATGTCGGAGAAAATCTCCAGATCCACAGTTTGATGATAGAGATATGATTATGTTGACTAAACCATTAAATCCATTAGAAACACCACCAAACACTCTAGCTCCACGAAGTAAAAAACATGATAGCAAGCCAGTAACGACTTCAACAGTGTTGTCGTTAGGTACAGACAGTGCTAACAATTATGACCGTGACAAACTGACTGGTGCATCCTCGAGCAGTTCTGCTATCACCTCTCGGTATCCCCCCATACCTTTAAACCCTCCACCCAGTCCTGTAACAGTCAGATCTGTGTGTCAAGGGGAGTACTGCGATTACACTACAAACAGTTCATGTACCATGAATCCAAAAAAGAAGAAAAGACGAGCACATGTGGCACCACCCCATACGACACCGTGCAGCACGGATGTTTGTGAAGACAGCGAGCCATATTTCTCTAGTATGAAATACCGAAACAAGTGTATAATTAACTATGACTCGGATCCCTACCCACCCCCTCCCACACCAAGATCACAGTACTTCTCTGATGAATTAACGAGTTGCCCAGACTCTCCAACGACAGAGAGGAGTTATTTCAACCCGTATCCTCCACCACCATCACCGGTTGCCAACTCGGACTGTTAACTTTTTAAAGACAAGAAGTAGTTTTGAATAATAAACATTAAGATTCATATAGTTAATAATGCCATTTGCAATATCTCTGTATGAATGGCCATAAATGATTTTGTAATCAAATATGATTATCAAACAATACAGTGAAAGCATCTAATTATAACATAGTAGAAATTGGTTTTAAAAAATTATAAAATTGAAGAATATTGACTTACTGGTAGTTTTTGTACTGATAAATATTTACTACTTAAGATTATGAGAGTAAACATTATATATTGATAAAAATTATGTTATACATGTATTTGTTATACGTAATATGTTATACATGTATATGTTATACATGTATATGTTCTACTGTATATGTTATACATGTATATGTTATATTGTATATGTTACACATGTATATGTTATACTGTATATGTTATACATGTGTATGTCCTACTGTATATGTTATACATGTATATATTGTACTGTATATGTTATACTGTTTATTTTATACATGTATGTGTTATACATGTGTATGTTATACATGTGTATGTTATGCTGTATATGTTATACATGTATATGTTATAATGTATATGTTATACTGTATATGTTATACACATATATGTTAAACTGTATATGCTATACACATATTTGTTATAAATGTGTGTTATACATGTCTATGTTATACATGTCTATGTTATACACATATGTTATACTGTATATGTTGTACTGTATATGTTATACATGTATATGTTATACACGTATATGTCATACATGTATATGTTATACACATATATGTCATATATGTATATGTTATACATGTATATGTCATATATGTATATGTTATACACGTATATGTCATATATGTATATGTTATACACGTGAATGATTGATATTATGAATCTGTTTAGATATTTTTGAGTATCACATGTGAATCACAATTCAAATCTTTTGTGCTAAAAGTTTACAATTCAGGTTTTCATGGATTAAACATACTTGATTGCCAAATATATGCATCTTCAAATGATCAGTTTCTCTAGCCATACTGGTACTCCGGTTAGAAAGAGGGAAATAATCATTGCTTTGTTCGCTTTATTAGTATTTTAAGTGAATTACAATATTTTCTAAGGTTTTATGTAGAAATAAAATTTAATAACATAATTTTCTTATGAAGAAATTTTGAGATAATTAAAAAATAGACAGAAAATGTCTGTTATTTCTGATACTTTGATATTCTGTAATATTAACTGTGTTGTCAATACATTGCTTGATATAGAAAAATAACAGGCAGTTTTACTTCTTCCCTATTGGTCTTAATCTCACTTTGTTTAAATAACCAAACTTATTTTTTGCTGTGCCAGTATTTGTTGAACAAGATTACAAGAATTCATTTGTAGATATTTCATATGTGTACATCGTGTAGAATCTAGGGCAATAACTGTTACTTATTGATTGTATAGATGTAATACATTAATCCTGTATTTTGAAGCAAAACTGCTGTAACTAAATATGATCTGAGTGAGGAGATGCAACATGTTTGTATTCATGTATGCTTTGTCATTGTTATGTTTATTTATCCATTGCTCTACACCGATCTGCTAGGTGTAATCTTCAGTTCAAATAATGTTGTGCATGCACAATGTTATCTTTCTGTGTCACTGTGCAGTGAAACAATATAATTATTATATTTATTCATTAAATTTATTCTTAAATATGTGCTTTTAACAAATACCATTATCAGGGGAATGAACTAGAACAAATGAATGTCTTGTCTAATTTGTTACCTTGGTTACTTTAAATACACAACATTTACTTGTTAACATGTTAGCATCCAATACAAGTCTACAGTAGTAAGATCTACTCATGTTGAATTTGGAGATGTTCTTGTGGTCAATCAACATGGAGTCTGGTTGACTGTAATAAGTGTCAATTTGTGATCTGTAGAGCTACATGTAATAACACTGTTATTAGTTTGGTCGCCAATTAAAACAGCCCTCAATATTTTTATACCTGTATACAGGCTGAAATTAATTATCTGTGAAATATATCTGTAAAATTAAGATTTAATGTGAAAGTAAAGGATTCAAATAACTAAAGTATAAGATGAGGTTGGATATGAAATATAAATCCAACATTTAGATAACATTTGTTTGCTCTCACAAGATCCTTTTTTTTTCAATACTGAGTAAGTAGACAGGCCAAATATTTTGAAAAAATAAATAGTGTTAGAAAAGTACAAGAAAGATATGCGTAACTGTAATTGCCTCTAGTTAAAAAAATAATGTCTCTTAATATAAGATTTTGAGTATAAGCTTGTTTATGGGTGTCTATGGCAAGAGAGGGCAAACAAGCAATATTTAAATTCTGGCCTATGTGATGAGTAAGCTTGGGTATTACATTTGGCATGCTGTGTGTTTTATGGGTAATGCATCTATTGCTGCTGAGACCAGACTGTAATGCTAACACTGAAATAATATTGGTTTGCTCTCTCCAAGTCAAAGTTATAAATTTGATGGATACTGGGGAAATAATTGAATATGTTAAAAAGATATTTCATTGACAATTAATATTAATTTATAGTGATTTAAATTGAATTCTAATCATTAAAAAGTAATAAATGTCAAAAATATATACTATTGCCTGAATGAACCATAAAAATCAGATTGCAACCAAAATCTGAAGAAGAAAAAAAGATTTGAGTAAAAAGCAACTTTTTTATTGGTATGTTTGGGAAACTACCAATATTGTAATATTGGCCTAGGCTAGTTTTAGGTATTCTCGACAAGTTCAAGTTTGTGTTCACAAAAAGCAATATTTAATTTAATAACTGTTATTTTTCCATGTTTCATGTTACTATTATTGAACATGGAAGGTAGAAATACCAAAGTGGAGACCGAAGGAAACAGACATTTGTTTATTGTCATTTTTGTTTGCAATTTAATACATTTTTTAGATGTCAAATTATTATTGCAAAAATATGTGCTAATTAAATTTAAATTACAGAATTCAGTAAATGTCACTTACTGTTTATTGCTACCTCATCATTGTCTATAAATGTTGATACATTTTGTTTCGTATATTCATAACTACAATACGGTGTGTATATGCTTTAGTGTGTTATTTGAAAACAAAATTCCAGCATTGTAGCTATTTATGTATCTGAAATTTGTTGATTTGCCTGTTCTTTACACTACAGCATAACTAATGTACAGTACATCATCGGGCAGGTTACATGTGTGCATTTACAAAGTGAACCAATATTATCCTGAACCATCTCATAGTGTTGCCTAATTGACTTATAGCTCATCAGTATATATATAAGCAACACATATTTTGAGTTTTAAAGAAAAAAAAACAACAACATATTTTTATTAAAAAATTTTTTCTTTGAGTTGAACTAATTTCATTAATTAGAACCTTTGTAACTTTGAAATTGTATTTTAAATGTTTCACAAACTCCAGGACTACATTTGCAAATGTTTTTCCATGTCAATTTATAATGTAACAATGTTGCTCAGATCAGGAATGTAAAAGTAGCCAGATTATCAATGTATAAGTAGCAAAATTATCAATGTATAAGTAGCCAGATTGCAAATTCAAATGTATAAATAGCCACAATTAGCAAACAAAAAATAATCAAATTCAGCATGTTTAATTTGTTTTATCTCTGACTATGTGGGGAAATAGTCAATGACTTGTGGTAATTAAATTTGTCTACTATTGGTTAATCGCCTTGCAAATCTTAGGAATGATGATTAGGTGCACCGACTGCCATAAAATACATGACATACATGCACTGTTGAAAATAGGCATAAAGCCTCTTACAAACAAAATATGTTTTGAGGTGGATTTTTGGGACACAGTTTGTATTAGTTAAAGTGAATGTCATCTGAAATATAGTGTGATTGAAAAATATAACTCAATTATATATTTCCATGTTGCATAGTTCTATGCACTATTGTCACTCAGAAGCTTTATTATGGTAGCTGATACTATCACTATCATCTGGATGCTTTACTACTCAAAATATCTCTTATACAATATTGTTAGTAGCTTTTTATTTTGATGATGTTGTGATAACTTTTAGTTTATTGTCAACATAATTTTTATCACGAAATGTCAACAAAATTATTCATAATATGCCAGAACGTAACATATCATGAAATATCAACATTGTTTCACATGAAATATCAACATTATTTCATAAGAAATGTCAACATAACTAGGTCTAGTGTAATGTCAAGATTCAATTTCTTGAAATATCTTCAAAACTTTTCATGTTTTTTCTACATAACAGTTTGTGCTTTTTCATGGAATGTCCACATATCATGAAACATTAGCACTTTCAGTCTACATGTGTTAAACATTAATTTCCATGAAATTTCTACAAAACATGTCTTGAATTTTCTGCAGTATATTTTTCTGCTTTTTCTTGACATGTCAATGTAAAATGAAATGCCATTATTATAACATTAATTTTAAACAAAACAAATGACAGAATTTTAATGTTCAGTCAAATCTGACAAGTGTACCTTTAATAAAATGCCTACATAACATGACATGAAATTCAAAATATTCATAAATTGTCAACATATTAAAGTTGATGTTTTAATATTTGTTAAATATATTGAATATTGACTTTAATGTTTTAGCTTTATTCAGTTTTTAGTTATATATTTGATCTTGATTTCTGATTTAAAAGCAAAGAAGTTAACATGATATTCTGACAGTTGTGTGCCATATATCCAGGAACAAAATGAATGTGAGTTCATGAGACTTAGTGAATGACATATCGTAGTTACATCTCTCATTAAACAGACATATTTAAATGGTATGAGTAAAGCAAAGAAGTTGAGAACCGATTTTAAAGAAATCATTGTAGAATTCAAATGTAGACAGAAATATTCTGAAATTGGTAGGGATTTAAGACTAGAAAGTGGGTTGAAGAATGGCTATCACAGTGTCACAGTGTGTTTGTCCTATATCTCAAGTGAAAGTTAAAGAATGGCTTCCACAGTGTGTTTGTCCTATATCTCAAGTGAAGGTTAAAGAATGGCTTCCACAGTGTGTTTGTCCTGTATCTCAATTAAAAGTTAAAAAATGGCTATCACAGTGTGTTTATCCTATATCGCAAGTGAAGTTTACAGAATTGCTACTACAGTGTGTTTGTCCTATATCTCAATTAAAGGTTACAGAAAGGCAACTACAGTGTGTTTGTCCTGTATCTCAATTAAAGGTTAAAGAATGACGACCACAGTGTGTTTGTCCTATATCTCAAGTGAAGGTTAAAGAATGGCAACCACAGTGTGTTTGTCTTATATCTCAAGTGAATGTTAAAGAATGGCTTCCATGGTGTGTTTGTCCTATATCTCAAGTGAAGTTTACAGAATGGCTTCCACAGTGTGTTTGTCCTGTATCTCAATTAAAGGTTAAAGAATGGCTTTCACAGTTCTTTTTGTCCTAAATCTCAAGTGAAGTTTACAGAATGGCTACTACAGTGTGTTTGTCCTGTATCTCAATTAAAGGTTAAAGAATGACTACCACAGTGTGTTTGTCCTATATCTCAAGTGAAGGTTAAAGAATGGCAACCACAGTGTGTTTGTCCTGTATCTCAAGTGAAGGTTAAAAAATGGCTTCCACGGTGTGTTTGTCCTGTATCTCAAGTGAAGGTTAAAGAATGGCTTCCATGGTGTGTTTGTCCTATATCTCAAGTGAAGGTTAAAGAATGGCTTCCAAGGTGTGTTTGTCCTATATCTCAAGTGAAGTTTACAGAATGGCTACCACAGTGTGTTTGTCCTGTATCTCAATTAAAGGTTAAAGAATGACAACCACAGTGTGTTTGTCCTATATCTCAAGTGAAGGTTACAGAATGGCTTCCACAATGTGTTTGTTCTGTATCTCAAGTGAAGGTTAAAGAATGGCTACCACAGTGTGTTTGTCCTGTATCTCAAGTGAAGGTTGAAGAATGGCTACCACAGTGTGTTTATCCTGTATCTCAAGTGAAGGTTGAAGAATGGCTACCACAGTGTGTTTGTCCTGTATCTCAAGTGAAATTAAAGAATGGCTTCCGCAGTGTGTTTGTCCTGTATCTCACGTGAAGGTTGAAGAATGGCTACCACAGTGTGTTTGTCCTGTATCTCAAGTGAAGTTTACAGAATGGCTACCACAGTGTGTTTGTCCTGTATCTCAAGTGAAGGTTAAAGAATGACTACTACAGTGTGTTTGTCCTGTATCTCAAGTGAAGGTTAAAGAATGGCTACCACAGTGTGTTTGTCCTGTATCTCAAGTGAAGGTTGAAGAATGAATACCACAGTGTTTGTCCTGTATCTCAAGTGAAAGTTGAAGAATGACTACCACAGTGTGTTTGTCTTATATCTCAAGTGAAGGTTAAAGAATGGCTATCACAGTGTGTTTGTCCGGTATCTCAAGTGAAGTTTACAGAATGGCTACCACAGTGTGTTTGTCCTGTATCTCAATTAAAGGTTAAAGAATGACTACCACAGTGTATTTGTCCTATATCTCAAGTGAAGGTTACAGAATGGCTTCCACAATGTGTTTGTCCTGTATCTCAAGTGAAGGTTAAAGAATGGCTACCACAGTGTGTTTGTCCTGTATCTCAAGTGAAGGTTGAAGAATGGCTACCACAGTGCCTTTGTCCTGTATCTCAAGTGAAGGTTGAAGAATGGCTACCACAGTGTGTTTGTCCTGTATCTCAAGTGAAGGTTGAAGAATGAATACCACAGTGTTTGTCCTGTATCTCAAGTGAAAGTTGAAGAATGACTACCACAGTGTGTTTGTCCTGTATCTCAAGTGAAGGTTAAAGGATGGCTACCACAGTGTTTGTGTCCTGTATCTCAAGTGAATGTTAAAGAATGACTACCACAGTGTGTTTGTCCAGTATCTCAAGTGAAGGTTAAAGAATGGCTTCCACAGTGTGTTTATCCTGTATCTCAAGTGAAGGTTGAAGAATGGCTTCCACAGTGTGTTTGTCCTGTATCTCAAGTGAAGGTTGAAGAATGGCTACCACAGTGTCTTTGTCCTGTATCTCAAGTGAAGGTTGAAGAATGACTACTACAGTGTGTTTGTCCTGTATCTCTAGTGAAGGTTAAAGAATGATTACCACAGTGTGTTTGTCCGGTATCTCAAGTGAAGTTTAAAGAATGGCTTCCACAGTGTGTTTGTCCTGTATCTCAAGTGAAGGTTGAAGAATGGCTACCACAGTGTGTTTGTCCTGTATCTCAAGTGAAGTTTACAGAATAGCTACAACAATGTGTTTGTCCTATATCTCAAGTGAAGGTTGAAGAATGGCTACCACAGTGTCTTTGTCCTGTATCTCAAGTGAAGGTTGAAGAATGGCTACCACAGTGTCTTTGTCCTGTATCTCAAGTGAAGGTTGAAGAATGGCTACCACAGTGTCTTTGTCCTGTATCTCAAGTGAAGGTTGAAGAATGGCTACTACAGTGTCTTTGTCCTGTATCTCAAGTGAAGGTTAAAGAATGGCTATCACAGTGTGTTTGTCTGGTATCTCAAGTGAAGGTTAAAGAATGGCAACCACAGTGTGTTTGTCCTGTATTTCAAGTGTAGGTTAAAAAATGGCTCCCACAGTGTGTTTGTCCTGTATCTCAAGTGAAAGTTAAAAGTTGGCTACCACAGAGTGTTTGTCCTGTATCTCAAGTGAATGTTAAAAATTGGCTACCACAAAGTGAAGGTTAGTTTGATGGTTTATGGGTGCATGACTTGGAAAAGTGTTGGTAACAGTAACGGTTTTGAAGGGAAGTACAAATATATTGAAATATTGATGTCTTGAGTTGTGGTCTTTAATTGCTTTTCCTTTTTAGAATAACAACTACACTGTGGTCCCGTTATAATGTGGTCCCATATAACTTGAATTCCATTATAATGCGATTTTTGCTTGGCTCCCATTTTTTTCGATGGGGGGGAGGGGGAATGTCATGATATAAAATCTGCCGAATGATCAAATGACAACCAACAATATATTGTCACCATGTTTTGATTTGAATATCGCTCATCTTCTACTCATCAATTACCCTTAATTAGAACAAACTGTTATAACCTTTACATCATTTTGGTTTAAAGGATAGTTTAAGTGATTGATTCATGCTAGCATTGAGTATTAACAGTTTGTAATAATCTGAGTGATCATATGATCAAGAACCAAATGGTTGACAGGTATAAATATACCGTGGGTATTTTATCACATCATAAACACAAACTTATTTTTGGAAGGCGAGCAAAGCTCTGACTTTCTTAACTGTCATACAGCCCCAGCAATCTGTTATACAAACTACGTATGGCAGGAACCGCCATATTCATCCGGCCGATAAAGTAGTTCACAACTTTCAACACATTTACCATAGCAGAGGACGTATTATACAACAAAAATTTCAAAGTTTTTTATTTATTGCTGATGTTTTTCTTTACAAAAGTTCAAAAATACATTACGGGAAGCATTCAATTTGCATGGAAATGCGGAAGAATACACTTATCTCGCTGTGCGATGACCAACTATAGTTTTGTTAGATTTGTTCAAATGGTGTCCCTATAGTTAAAAATGACCCCGCCCCGATGTTTCTATTGCATAGTAGAATTTCAAAAAGTGCTATTGCCACTATGAGTCAGTAGAGCGTCCTCAGGCCCTCTTGGGCCTCTTGTTGAATTAACACAAGCAGCAAGCCTTCCCTCAGGCCCTTCAGGCCTTTGATTATTATTTTATTGTTGTAAATACTCTTGATATCTTTTTTAATATTTTAACACTAAAAGCATTGAGTTAAAATTGAAGCGCAATTTTTTATATAGACACCATTTTTTCCCCTTTCCGGTTGCAAGATCCGCATTATAACATGACCCGATCGTACATATTATAAGAACTTTATACACATTGATGCCTTAACGATTACTGAAAGTAAACCACTGCAAAATTATATGTCCAATACTGAGGTCACTTTGGTGATTTGTAATTAGGTTTAATTAGTTTTTAGTTAACTTTAACTGGATAAGCCATTAGCAGAAATGACATTGATGTCACATCATTTGTTATTAATATATGGCACACGACTGTTTATTTAATTAATTGCATAAGTATTCCATTGTAGAAAAACTGAAATTTATGTTATGGTATTTTCACTCCAAAACAGGAAGTACTGTGATATATAGATGATATAAACAATATTAGTTAATAGTATAGTTAATATAGATTTGGACACATTTATCTGTTTGTTAGAATTTCTGTGCACAAGATATATTTTAGAACATGATTGAATTTTTTTGTAATTGTGTGCAGTTTTGTTGGTATATTTCCATGTTATTAGTTAATTATGACTTATTGATTGAGAGATTGTTCCTGACAGCCAGTTATTTTTTGGCATGTACTGGATACAATTAAATATATATTCATCATTGTAAGAATATGAATATGGCACATTGTCTTTAAATTTTGACAATCTGTTAAATAACATCTTGCAGCAAAAATAAATAAAAAAAGTGTTTAAGCATTTCAACATTTAACAAGTTTGATACATTTTTAGGCTGTTCCTGCATTTAAATTGGCCTATCATAATCCTCTTGTCAAAATGATATACTTTCAAAAAGTGAATTAATACAAGATGAGTTTATTTTAATACCTTTAAACTTGACAGTTGAGATGATAATGCATAATGTTGAACCATATGCAAGATTACAAACAAGACCGTTGCACATTGAATATCATATTGACCAAAGGGAACTTTTGTTATAATATTATTATAGTGAATATTCCAAAACAATTTGAAAATAACAAAGTCAAAGTTTCATTGGGCCATTTGAAAAACGAAATACTTCTATTATGTGCAAATTTTATATGTTGGACAGGTTGACATCATTGAACAAAGAATGACAGTATGACATAAATTATAATGTTTATATATTTGTGATCTTAAAATTGTATTTACAAAAGTAAAAAAACTTTGGGTCTCCAATGCAGTACTCAATTGTAGTTGTTATAACCATTTGATGGTTATTATATATTGTCTATTATTATTTACTACACTGTTTTAAGAGCTGATTTCATGTTATATTATTTGAGTCTATGAGCAGTTTATGAATGTTTGATATCTGTGCCCACAGATATGGGTAGAGTAGAGTAACTGAATGTTTGATATCTGTGCCCACAGATCTGAGTAGAAGAACTGAATGTAGCATGGCACTTGTATAATGGAAATCTTAAATAAATTTTGGTAAATTTTGAAATATTTTATGTTGACATTTTTAGCTCGACAATTAGGAGAATAAAGAGAGCTATTCTACTTACCCAGGCGTCGGCATCACACCTTGGTTAAAGTTTTGTATGCAAGTCCCTATCACAGTAACCATTGCATGTATTGCCATGAAACTTTACACAAGCCTTCCTAGTCATCAACCCTACTACAGTAACTAAGTTAGATAACTCTTGCATGAATATAATGCAAATTATTGCCCTTGTTTGACTTAGAAAATTTGGTTAAAGTTATAAAGTTAAAGTGCAAGTACAATCAAGTCCCTATCTCAGTAACCATTGCATGTATTGACTTGAAACTTTACACAAGCCTTCCCAGTCACCAATCCTACTACAGTAACTAAGTTACATAACTCTTACATGAATATATGAATATAATGCAAATTATTGCCCTTGTTTGACTTAATAATTCTGGTTAAAGTTTTGCATGCAAGTACCATCAAGTCCATATCTCAGCAACCACTCAATGTATTTGATTGAAACTTTACACAAGCCTTCCCAGTTATCAATTCTACTACAATAACTAAGTTATATAATTCTTGCACTAATATAATGCCAATTATTGCCCTTCTTTGAATTTTAGTTAATGTTTTGCATACAAGTACTGTCAAGTCCATATTACACCAACTGCTCAATGTTTTTGATTGAAACTTTGCATTTGGCTTTGTAGTAGTGAAATAATATTTTTGCAAATAAGGGCTTTTCTTTTACTTAGAAATTTTATAACTCAGCAGTCTGCATGTATTTGATTGAAACTTCATACAAGATATTGCAGTTATAAGACCTACTCAATTTTGTAAGTTAGATAACTCTTATTTGCTTGGATTTGTCATCGGTCTCAATTAAATTTATTCAAATAGTCGAGCGCGCTGCCCTCCGACAGCTTCTGTTCATTTTAATGTTATGATATTTAAAGTTTTTTTGTTTTTTTTATTATTTTTTTATAATTATTAAAGATAATTACATTTATATTTACTTTTAACAGTTAGGTTCAAGAGGATGTTTAAGTTCATTTTTAAAAAAAATGGTTGTTGTTCAGATTAAGGGCATAGTTTGCTTATCATGGTTGTGTAAAACACGTAAATTAAATTTCATCAGTTGATACAGTTTTGTAAGACATAAACTTCAATTATAAACCATTTATAGTGATTTATTAAATGATTAAAAAAAGTGTATGAGTACCAGTATATAAAAAAAAAACAGCTATAAATGTCTGAAAAAAAAAACATAATTATTTTTAAAATTGATAAAAAGCATCCCACTATCATTGATAAATCCCAATGTTTTGATATGTTAAATCCATTGAAACATTACAAAATAGATATTTAATTGAAGTGGTAAACTTCAAATCAAATCCCCATTCTAAAAATAGACTGCACTTTAATACTGATTGATGACCTTCACATTGTCATTGCAACTCTTTTTAAGATAAACAGTTATAACTACATGTAAACCTGTGTAACAGATCAAATTGAAATAAAAATGAAATCACGTGACTTCATTAATATGTTGTAATTTTATGGGGGGAATCTGTTTTAGTCTAACCTAGGTGCATGGCCCAAGTTAGGAAATCTCTTTTCTATATATTTTTTTGGCATGTTTAAATAAATATCCTTTTGGTTTTACAGGATCTGTGAGGCAGGATATATTAAAAAAAATTTTTTTTGAAAAATCCTGAAATATTCGCATTAACCTTGGACAGATTTTTTTTTGGTAATTACAGTGCAAATTGATGTTTTTTATATATTTTGTTAAAAAAAAAATCAATTTCCAATGAACACCTACAAATTGTAATTTTTAGCTTCAGGTATTATTTTTTACATTGTTATGTTTAGCGAGTATTTAAATAATTATAATAAATGAAATATGAAATGAACTTTAATTGTTGAATATTCTTGGTATATGAACATGAAATGAGCATTTTGACACAAACCCTCCAGGATGCACTTACTAAGCACATCATGTTCATTTCCAAGGAATGTTCAACAAAGACGATGAGTGTTTTTATGCTCCCCCCAAAGGGGGGAAGCATATAGTTGCCGCTTCGTCCATTCGTCCTTCCGTCAGTCGGTCTGTGCGTCACCAATTCTTGTCCGGGCTATTTCTCTAAAACCTGTGGTTGGAATTTTATGACACTTGCTAGGATGCATGATTACCAAGTGCAGATGCGCATATTGGCTTTGTGTTCCGGTTCGATAATTTTTCACAGAGTTATGGCTCTTTGATTCTGTTTGTGACCAAATTCTTGTCCGGGCTATTTCTCTACAACCCCATGTTGGAATTGTATGAAACTTGCTAGGATGCATCATTACCAAGTGCAGATGTGCATACTGTCTTTGTGTTCCGGTTTGATGATTTTTTACAGAGTTATGGCCCTTTGATTCTATTTGTGACCAAATTCTTGTCCGGGCTATTTCTCTACAACCTCAGGTTGGAATTTTATGAAACTTGCTAGGATGCATCATTATCAAGTGCAGATGCGCACACTGTCTTAATGTTCCGGTTTAATGATTTTTCACAGAGTTATGGCCCTTTGATTCTACTTGTGACCAAATTCTTGTCTGTGCTATTTCTCTACAATCCCATGTTGGAATTTTATGAAACTTGCTAGGATGCATCATTATCAAGTGCAGATGCGCATATTGTCTATGTGTTCCGGTTCGGTGATTTTTCACGGAGAAATGGACCTTTGATTGAGTATGTGACCAAATTATTGTCCGCGCTATTTCTCTACAACCCCATGTTGGAATTTTGTTAAACATGCTAGGATGCATCATTACCAAGTGCAGATGCACATATTGTCTATGTGTTCCTTTTGATTTTTTTTTACAGAGTTATGGTCCTTTGATTGAGTCTGTGACCAAATTATTGACCGTGCTATTTCTCTACAATCCCATGTTGGAATTTTGTGAAACTTGCCAGGATGCATCATTACCAAGTGCAGATGCGCATATTGTCTTTGTGTTCCAGTTTGATGATTTTTCAATGAGTTATGGCCCTTTGATTCTGTCTGTGGGGAGCATCCATCGGTTCCACCGGTATTTTCTTGTTTTATAGAGTCGATAGATGTGGAGGGTGTAGTCCAGTGGTAAAGCATCAAACCCAAGATCTCTGGATTTGATCCCTAACCATGGCTATGTAAAGTGTCCTTGAGCAGACATTATGTAAGTGTATGCTTAGTACTGGTTGCACCCAGGAATACTTTGAGAGTGATTTGTTTAAGTCTTAGTTGTTAGAACTCTCCTCACAATCGATGGAAAATAGATATTTTGAAGTTTAAAACTGAAAAATACTTTAAAAGTCAATGACTTGAAACAGCCTTTTTATAATGATTAATGAATTTTGTATGAAGCTAAGTTTGTGCCAATATAGATGTGGTATTATAGATCGTTTTTCTTTAAATACTTATTTGCCTTAGATCATAGATAACAATGGTTTATATCAATCATATATTATTGATATACAAAACGGCCTTAATTTGAAAAGAATTGATATCCAGTTATGAAGTGCCATACTGAACATTATGCATTTAACTTTTTATACATTTTATAAGAAATGATTATAGACAGACAAGAGATTGTCTGGGGATATTTATGTTGTTTTGTTTACTGACTTCACTTAAATTTGTTCAATAAACTCTTGTTTTAATGTAATTACAACTTCATATGAATTAAATTTCTACTGAAATTGACATATGGAGGTTTAAGTTCTAAAGAAATCTTCTTGACATTTATACAAATGTATTTTAGTGAACAAGTACTTCTGTATTTAAAGAAAAATAATGAATACTTTAATGCTATAAGATTTCGGGTGCACAGTTTTGCTAATATTTGGTAAAACCAATCTGTAGTAAAATGTGATTAGTATATATAAAATATGAGTCAGGGGCCTATTTCACAAACATTCATACGTCCATAAGCTATAGTCGTTTCACTAACCTAAAGTTTCAAATTAAAACTTTTTTTAACCCTCTTTTTTTATATTTTTGTAAAAGTTCTTTTAATGACATTAAATGCTAAATGATGAATCTAGTGAAATGCTAAATAAATTTAAAAAACAAAAACGTTCAAATTCTAGTGAATAGTGGCTCCCATTGTGTCAAAAATACAAATCAGCCTATGGCTGTGGTGTCTGTGTGTCTGTCTGTCTGACCATTTGTGCATGCATATTCATGCATCTGCCTCTGTGATGTGAATGTATAAGTTGTTAAGTATGGGTCATTTAAACTTTATAGATATATAATATATGTATATATTGTACAGTCTAGAACTAATCATAAAAGTGCTATTAAGATTTTATATGTACTTCTACAAATTTTTTGAAATTATAATAAACTATGGCATCTCATGATGCAGATGTATACACTGTTTTTGTTGTTGATACATGAATTGTGTGTTCCACTTCGAGTAGAGTTCATTATTTATCATACAGATGTGCATGCTGACAACCAAACATATGGTCTGTCACTGTTTATCAAACAGATGTGCATGCCAACAGGCAAACATAACCGGCATGCGCCCCCACTAAAATTTGGCAAGCATAGGGTTTTTTTCTACACATTTACCAGAGTTACCATCTAAATGATTTGTGTTCAAACTAATTAAGCACGTATTTGATGTACCTACAATATGTACAAACTTAATACTTCTAGCATGATGCTTGAGTATATTCTACTGTTCAGTGTATGGTCATTTTTAGCTCTACTGGCCAAAGGCCAGAAGTGTTTATGCAATGGCGCGTTGTCTGTCGTCTGTCGTCTGTTAGCAGCATTTTCTCTGAAACCACTAGGCCATTTAAACTGAAACTTCACATAGGTGTTTCTATAGCATAGGAGACTATACAGAAGATTTTTTTTTTTCGATCTGAAATTCAAGATGGCCGCCGTTACTAAAAAAAGTCCAAAACTTAAAAAATCTTCTTCTCATGAATGGCCGAACAGATTTTCAAAATGTTTATGTAAAAATGATGATCAACTATAGTTTTGTTAGATTTGTTCAAATGGTGTCCCTAGGTTTAAAAATGACCCCGCCCCGAGGGTTCAATTAGGGGACACATGTCATTATAATATTTTTTTTATTTTAAAATGGAAAAGATTTTGCCTATATCTTCACAGAAGCATTGTATGGTGAAAGAGGCTCAGATTTGTAAAATTGACTGGGCTCCACTGTCTTAAGGGGTCAGGAGGGGCCCCAAAAGGGTAAAAATTGGGAATTACTAAATTCGTTTTCTTAAGAACCGGTATGTCAGATTTGTTCATATTTTGCATAAATTATCCCTATGTGTAGGGGTTTGATTGCAGATAAGAATTTAGGGGCTAAAAATTATAGGGGCCCTGTAAGGGGACTTTTACATAGGGATACTATGGGAAAACAGAAAATTCTCTTTTTCTTTCATCTGTTCTGAAACCAATAGGCCAGTTAAACTGAAACTTCACATGGGTGTTTCTATTGCATAGGAGACTATACCAAAGATTTT
Organism: Panopea generosa; assembly: GCA_029582155.1. Classification (NCBI taxonomy): domain Eukaryota; kingdom Metazoa; phylum Mollusca; class Bivalvia; order Adapedonta; family Hiatellidae; genus Panopea; species Panopea generosa. The sequence goes on along the minus strand of CM055902.1, from coordinate 30,104,295 downwards.
TTTTTTCGATCTGAAATTCAAGATGGCCACCATTACTAAAAATAGTCCAAAACTTAAAAAATCTTCTTCTCATGAACGGCCCAACAGATTTTCAAAATGTTTATGTAGTAATGATGACCAACTATAATTTTGTTAGATTTGTTCAAATGGTGTCCCTAGGGTTAAATATGACTCCGCCCCGAGGGTTCAATTAGGGGACACAATGTCATTATCATATTTTCTTATTTTTAGCTCAACTGGCCAAAGGCCAGAAGTGCTTTTGCGATGGCGCGTTGTATGTCGTCCGTCGTCTGTCGTCTGTTAGCAGCACTTTCTCTGAAACCACTAGGCCAATTAAACTGAAACTTCACATGGGTGTTTCTATTGCATAGGAGGCTATACAGAGATTTTTTTTTTTTTGATCTGAAATTCAATATGGCCGTCGTTACTAAAAATAGTCCAAAACTTAAAAAATCTTCTTCTCATGAACGGCTCAACAGATTTTCAAAATCTTTATGTAGTAATGATGACCGACTATAGTTTTGTTAGATTTGTTCAAATGGTGACCCTAGGGTTAAAGCTGACCCCGCCCCAAGGGTTCAATTAGGGGACACATGTCATTATAATATTTTTTTATTATTTTTTTTTAAAATGAGAATGATTTTGCCTATATCTTCACAGAAGCATTGTTTGGTGAAGGAGGTTCAGATTTGTAAAAATGACTGGGTTCCACTGTCTTAAGGGGTCAGGAGGGGCCCCAAAAGGGTAAAAATTGGGAATTACTAAATTCGTTTTCTTAAGAACCGGTATGTCAGATTTGTTCATATTTTGCATAAATTATCCCTATGTGTAGGCGTTTGATTGCAGATAAGAATTTAGGGGCTAAAATTTATAGGGGCCCTGTAAGGAGACTTAGAATTTAACAAAAGGGATACTATGGGAAAACAGAAAATTCTCTTTTTCTTTCATCTGTTCTTAAACCACTAGGCCAATTAAACTGAAACTTCACATGGGTGTTTCTATTGCATAGGAGACTATACCGAAGATTTTTTTTTTCGATCTGAAATTCAAGATGGCCACTGTTACTAAAAATAGTCCAAAACTTAAAAAATCTTCTTCTCATGAACGGCCCAACAGATTTTCAAAATGTTTATGTAGTAATGATGACCAACTATAGTTCTGTTAGATCTGTTCAAATGGTGTCCCTAGGGTTAAAAATGACCCTGCCCCGACAGTTCAATTAGGGGACATAGTCATGTGTATATAATATTTTTGTTATTTTTTTTTAAAATGGAAAAGATTTTGCCTATATCTTTACTAAAGCATTGTTAGGTAAAGGAGGTTAAGATTTGTAAAAATGATTGGGTTCCTATGTCTTAAGGGGTCAGGAGGGGCCCCAAAAGGGTTTAAAATTGGGAATTAGTAAAATTGTTTTCTTAAGAACCGGTATGTCAGATTTGTACATATTTGATATAAATTATCCCTAAGTGTAGGGATTTCATTGCAGATAAGAATTTAGGGGCTAAAATATATAGTGGCCCTGTAAGGGGACTTAGAATTTTACATAGGGATACTGTGGGGAAACAGAAAATTCTCTTCTTTTTTTTATTTATTATGAAACCACTAGGCCAATTAAACTGAAACTTCACATGGATATTTCTATTGCATAGGAGACTATACAAAGATTTATTTTTTCTATCTAAAATTCAAGATGGCCGATGTTTCTATTGCATAGTAGAATTTCAAAAAGTGCTATGGCCACTATGAGTCAGTAGAGCATCCTCAGGTCCTCTTGGGCCTCTTGTTTCTATCTAAAATTCAAGATGGCCGATGTTTCTATTGCATACACATGTAGTAAAATTTCAAAAAGTGCTATGGCCATTATGAGTCAGTAGAGCGACCTCAGGCCCTCTTGGGCCTCTTGTTTAAGATTTTTTCGTTGTCGTTAAATCTTCATCGTTTCGGGTAATTTATGTGAAAAAGTTTGTGATAGCAGCACCACCAAAGCAAGCAAAAATTAACAAAAACTGAATAGCTTTTTAACAAGTAGATCATCATCTGCAGAAAGTCAAACGCAGAAGAAAAGGTATATATGTTTGCATGTCATGACATGTGTAAATAATTTTAAATGAACCAGTGTGCTTAAACATGTATACAATTGAAGGCCAAACCTTCAAAAGCACCAAGACAGAAAGAACCAAACTTGTGGACAAACTGAGGCAAACAAATAATCATTACAACACTGAAATCTATGTTTCATCTATTTTCATTCAATGTCATATTGAAAAAAAGATTTAGCCAGAAAAACAATATGCCATCGGTCTGCTCATAACAAGAGAGTGATGTGCTATGATTGTGTGAATAAATGCTCAATGTGTGAGTGGTGCTGTAGCGTAATAGGTAAGGCGGGCGCCTGTCAATCTAGAGGTCTAACGTTTGAGCCTGCATAACAACATTTTTATTTGTAAATAAAAATGTTAATTAAAAAATTCAAGGTATTCGTGTAATTATTTTTATCTTTATTAAAAAGAATTAAGTTATAAAAGTATATACATTAACTTAAATATATTTTCTTTTTTTTACAGTCTTATTTGTAAAGGCAGCTGGCGCCTCCTCTAAACTGAAATCCTGGATCCGCCTCTGCAGTATACCAACACACTGTCTGGTAGGCAATATACAGACAGACAGACATACGGACAGTATACAAACATACTCAAACAATACAATATACAACTATTTATAGTTTAAAGAATCTTGATAGATGTGCTCTGATTGGTCAATAATTGTGTCAACAAAAGCTAAAAAATGCAAACTAATTATTTAAAACAGTATAACAAAATAATCTTGAAAAACAAATACATCATAAATGATACATATTTATATTGAAAATAGTAAGCAATGTCTGTTACAACCCCAATTTTATTGTTGAATAAACTTAAGTTTAAAATGGCTGCTGTTTTTCAAGGAAATATCAGGGACCCTTTTTAAACATTACAAACTTACTACAGTGTGACCAAATATATAAAAACAACTCTAAATTGAAGCTTACAAAAAAAAAAATTAGCATCCTCATTTACATGAGAATATGTCATAATAAGCTTTAAATTATTTCTGCGATTTTGAACCAATATGTAAACAAAAGTATTCCTACAATAACTAAACATAATTATACTCTGTCCTAGTATGAACCTTTGTGGCTTTGCCTAATGCTGACCAATGCTGTAAATAACATTTTCATTTATATATATATATAGGACATTAATCACATTTATGCACCAGGATGGTGTAATGTGATTTAGCAGAACATGTTAACTGATAGTGTGTAATAAATACTTATTTTGATAGTTACAAAAATACTGTTTTCATATGAAAACTCGACCCACACACAGGTTCTTCACAGGAATGATTGTAATTGTCTTGATATCTGGAGTATTGTTAAGTCCAAATGGTTAAGATTTGGTCCAATAAAAGGGATTTAATATCCATTAAGGACCAGCGGGGATCCAAAAATGGATACAATTGATAATGTTTAAAACATTTCTTTTCATGAATTGATAAGCTAAATTTTATTTATATCTGGTAAACTGATACATTTGAGCAAGTGTTTTACCATTTTTCAAATAAAGGCACTTGGGACCATTGGGGCTCAGGAAGTGGATTTACAATTTTACATGGAATATTGCAATGGAAGAAACATATTTCTGTTTTGTCCATTCAAACTTTGAAAAGAAGTGACAAGTGAAAGCTGGTGCTTGACTAACATCCTTCTGGGCATCTTATTTTAAAATAGAATTGATTTTGCAAAATGGTCACACAAGCATTATTGAGTCACTCAAAGCATGACTTTTTTTCCTTGTCTAATTTCTAGTCACCAATTGAGAATGTTCTTTTTCTGAAGAACTGATATGTCAGTTTTGAAGCATTTTCTTTATATAGCAAATAGGTTTTGCCCAATAAGAGTTTGGTGTTGTTATTTTCCATAAACTCTCATCACACACATATCCCCAACACCTCAATAAGGTTTATATTGAGAAATTTAAAACATACAGGGACCACTAAAATACAGTATGAACAGTTTCAAAAACAGAATTCTTGCAATAACTAAAACTATACTCCATGTCCTAGTATGAATCTTTGTGGCTTTGCCTAATGCTGACCAATGCTATAAATTATATTTTCATCTATATATAGGCGCAGCATTTGTGTAATATCAGGTGTTTGATTTTTAGCACACTCGCTATACTGAAACTTCATATGCCCACTTCCATAAAAGGGTCAATTCTCCTTATTGAACCAAATCTTATGTTCTATAACTAGATGATGCTTCAAAACTCAAACTGAACAATCTTCCTCTCAATAAGCTTTCATTCGAACTAGATTCTGCATATCAAGGGGTTGGGATATATTGGGGTCCTGTAACGTGACTTTTACTTTTACATAGGAATATTATAGGGAAAACTTTTTTTTTCATTTTCGCATCCATGACATTGTGTACAAAAAAACTTCTATTTAAAATCTATAGCATTTCTGTTCATAACAAATCCCTAAGAGTGGGTGATTGAAGTTCTGGCAAATCAAGGGGCTGGGTTGTATAAGGGTTCTCTATGGGAACTATATATTTTTTTACAGATGAATGTCATTTGAATATAAAGTATTCCCAAAACTGTCAAATTCAAGGTAACCTTTAAAAATCTTCTTCTTAATATAGGAAGCACTGGGAAACAAATTGTGTGCGTGAGCATGATTATAGACATATATGGGTCATTTATAAAAATTGTGAATTGCATGTCCCTGGGTCTCACGGTTTGACCCTGGGGTAAGGGCCTTGGTGGAGTTTACTTTATTTAAATTTATATAAGAGAAATTGACAAAAATGTTATTTCTTATGACTGAATAGGCTTATGTGAATGTTTTTTGGATAATCAGGTGACTGTTAAGGCCCATTGGCCTTTTGTTTTTGTAATAATGTCACACTACAATAAAGGGGACCCAACAGGATAAGTTGGATAACTATTTGGTAATAGGCAGAATTATGGCCACTTTTATTAAAAATATACTTAGAAATGTGCATTTTCATTCAGTTATTCAAAGGGACATATGGGATAACTCTAATATGATATTAGGCAGACCTGTTTCCCATTTAATACTCAGAAAATTTGGTTATAGCAAGCTCATTTCTCAGTAACTACTGGTTATACATCAATGCAATTTTACATATGCCTTCACTACCATTAAGAGGATATGAGGGATCAGCGGCATAACTTGGGTTTGAATTTAGTTGGCATAATGATACATGTAACCCCTTTAATATTAAAAAAAAATGTTTAAATTTTTTTGGAAACTCATAATTATATCAGTAATTACTAGACATAAATCAGTGAATATGACTTAGCAGTTCGATAACTCTGTTTTAGGTGAGGCAGAATTGTTGCTCATTTCAATACTTTGAAAAACTTTGGTTTGGTTAAACATCGCAATTATCTCCACTACCATTAAATTCAGAAGAGGGATATTACTCTGATTATTGCCCCTTTTATAACTAGAAACCTGATTAAAGAATACTAGAAAGCACATATCTCAGAAAATACTATTGGGATTCAATTAAAATTTAATGAGTGTATTGAGTATTAAAGAAAGAGCTCAAAGGAACATGTGCCATAACTTTTACTTCATACATTTTTATAGTCTTATCTCAATAACCAATCTACTGAGCCATGGTCATAGTATGCATGCTTGGCAATATATTAAGAAACCCAGCTCTTGAGTTCAGAGTGCTGCAAGACTAGATTTATTTAGCGAAAACACAGTCCTGGGCATTTATTAGAGAGTGCTGCAAGACTAGTTTTATTTAGTGAAAACACAGTCCTGAGCATTTGTTAGAGAGTGCTGCAAGACTAGTTTTTTTTAGTGAAAACACAGTCCTGGGCATGTGTTAGAGAGTGCTGCAAGACTAGTTTTATTTGGTGAAAACACAGTCCTGGGCATTTGTAAGAGAGTGCTGTAAGAATAGTTTTATTTAGTGAAAATGCAGTCCTGGGCATTTGTTAGAGAGTGATGCAAGACTAGTTTTATTTAGTGAAAACACAGTCCTGGGCATTTGTTAGAGAGTGCTGCAAGACTAGTTCTATTTAGTGAAAACACAGTCCTGGGCATTTGTTAGAGAGTGATGCAAGATTATTTTTATTTAGTGAAAATCAGTCCTGGGCATTTGTTAGAGAGTGCTTCAAGACTTGTTTTATTCAGTAAAAACACAGTCCTGGGCATTTGTTAGAGAATGCTGCAGAACTAGTTTTATTTAGTGAAAACACAGTCCTAGGCATTTGTTAGAGAGTGCTGCAAGACTAGTTTTATTTGGTGAAAACACAGTCCTGGGCATGTGTTAGAGAGTGCTGCAAGACTAGTTTTATTCAGTGAAAACACAGTCCTGGGCATTTGTTAGAGAGTGCTGTAAGAATAGTTTTATTTAGTGAAAATGCAGTCCTGGGCATTTGTTAGAGAGTGCTGCAAGACTAGTTCTATTTAGTGAAAACACAGTCCTGGGCATTTGTTAGAGAGTGCTGCAAGACTAGTTCTATTTAGTGAAAACACAGTCCTGGGCATTTGTTAGAGAGTGATGCAAGATTATTTTTATTTAGTGAAAATCAGTCCTGGGCATTTGTTAGAGAGTGCTTCAAGACTTGTTTTATTCAGTAAAAACACAGTCCTGGGCATTTGTTAGAGAATGCTGCAGAACTAGTTTTATTTAGTGAAAACACAGTCCTAGGCATTTGTTAGAGAGTGCTGCAAGACTAGTTTTATTTGGTGAAAACACAATCCATGGCATTTGTTAGAGAGTGCTGCAGAACTAGTTTTATTTAGTGAAAACACAATCCTGGGCATTGGTTAGAGAGTGCTGCAAGACTATTTTTATTGGTGAAAACACAGTCCTGGGTATTTATTAGAGAGTGCTGCAGAACTAGTTTTATTTAGTGAAAACACAGTCCTGGGCATTTGTTAGAGAGTGCTGCAAGACTAGTTTTATTTAGTGAAAACAAGTCCTGGGCATTTGTTAGAGAGTGCTGCAAGACTAGTTCTATTTAGTGAAAACAAGTCCTGGGCATTTGTTAGAGAGTGCTGCAGAACTAGTTTTATTTAGTGAAAACACAGTCCTGGCCATTTGTTAGAGAGTGCTGCAAGACTAGTTCTATTTAGTGAAAACAAGTCCTGGGCATTTGTTAGAGAGTGCTGCAAGACTAGTTCTATTTAGTGAAAACACAGTCCTGGGCATTTGTTAGAGAGTGATGCAAGATTATTTTTATTTAGTGAAAATCAGTCCTGGGCATTTGTTAGAGAGTGCTTCAAGACTTGTTTTATTCAGTAAAAACACAGTCCTGGGCATTTGTTAGAGAATGCTGCAGAACTAGTTTTATTTAGTGAAAACACAGTCCTAGGCATTTGTTAGAGAGTGCTGCAAGACTAGTTTTATTTGGTGAAAACACAATCCATGGCATTTGTTAGAGAGTGCTGCAGAACTAGTTTTATTTAGTGAAAACACAATCCTGGGCATTGGTTAGAGAGTGCTGCAAGACTATTTTTATTGGTGAAAACACAGTCCTGGGTATTTATTAGAGAGTGCTGCAGAACTAGTTTTATTTAGTGAAAACACAGTCCTGGGCATTTGTTAGAGAGTGCTGCAAGACTAGTTTTATTTAGTGAAAACACAGTCCTGGGCATTTGTTAGAGAGTGCTGCAGAACTAGTTTTATTTAGTGAAAACACAATCCTGGGCATTTGTTAGAGAGTGCTGCAAGACTAGTTTTATTGGTGAAAACACAGTCCTGGGCATTTATTAGAGAGTGCTGCAACACTTGTTTTATTTAATGAAAACAGAGTCCTGGGCATTTGTTAGAGAGTGCTGCAGAACTAGTTTTATTTAGTGAAAACACAATCCTGGGCATTGGTTAGAGAGTGCTGCAAGACTAGTTTTATTGGTGAAAACACAGTCCTGGGTATTTATTAGAGAATGCTGCAGAACTTGTTTTATTTAGTGAAAACACAGTCCTGGGCATTAGTTAGAGAGTGCTGCAAGACTCGTTTTATTTAGTGAAAACAGAGTCCTGGGCATTTGTTAGAGAATGCTGCAAGACTAGTTTTATAAGTACTGCAAGACTAGTTTTATTTAGTGAAAACACTGTCCTGGGCATTTCTTAGAGAGTGCTGCATGACTAGTTTTATTTAGTGAAAACAAAATCTTGGGCATCTGTTAGAGAGTGCTGCAAGACTAGTTTTATTTATTGAAAACACAGTCCTTGGCATTTGTTAGTGAGTGCAGCAAGACTACTTTTATTTAGTGAAAACAAGTCCTGGGCATTTGTTAGAGAGTGCTGCAAGACTTGTTTTATTTAGTGAAAACACAGTCCTGGGCATTTGTTAGAGAGTGCTGCAGAACTAGTTTTATTTAGTGAAAACACAGTCCTGGCATTTGTTAAAGAGTGCTGCAAGACTAGTTTTATTTAGTGAAAACACAGTCCTGAGCATTTGTAAGAGAGTGCTGCAAGACTAGTTTAATTTAGTGAAAACACAGTCCTGGGCATTTGTTAGAGAGTGCTGCAAGACTATTTTTATTTAGTGAAAACACAGTCCTGGGCATTTGTTAGAGAGTGCTGCAGAACTAGTTTTATTTAGTGAAAACACAGTCCTGGGCATTTGTTAGAGAGTGCTGCAAGACTAGTTTTATTCAGTGAAAACACAGTCCTGGGCATTTGTTAGAGAGTGCTGCAAGACTAGTTCTATTTAGTGAAAACACAGTCCTGGGCATTTATTAGAGAGTGATGCAAGACCATTTTTATTTATTGAAAACACAGTCCTTGGCATTTGTTAGAGAGTGCTGCAAGACTTGTTTTATTTAGTGAAAACACAGTCCTGGGCATTTGTTAGAGAGTGCTGCAGAACTAGTTTTATTTAGTGAAAACACAGTCCTGGGCATTTGTTAGAGAGTGCTGCAAAACTAGTTTTATTTAGTGAAAACACAGTCCTGGGCATTTGTAAGAGAGTGCTGCAAGACTATTTTTATTTAGTGAAAACACAGTCCTGGGTATTCGTTAGATTGTTAGAGAGTGCTGCAAGACTATTTTTATTAAGTGAAAACACAGTCCTGGGCATTTGTTAGAGAGTGCTGCAGAACAAGTTTTATTTAGTGAAAACACAGTCCTGGGCATTTGTTAGAGAGTGATGCAAGACTAGTTTTATTTAGTGAAAACACAGTCCTGGGCATTTGTTAGAGAGTGCTGCAAGATTAGTTTTATTTAGTGAAAACACAATCCTGGGCATTTGTTAGAGAGTGCTGCAGAACTAGTTTTATTTAGTGAAAACACAATCCTGGGCATTTGTTAGAGAGTGCTGCAAGACTAGTTTTATTGGTGAAAACACAGTCCTGGGCATTTATTAGAGAGTGCTGCAACACTTGTTTTATTTAATGAAAACAGAGTCCTGGGCATTTGTTAGAGAGTGCTGCAGAACTAGTTTTATTTAGTGAAAACACAATCCTGGGCATTGGTTAGAGAGTGCTGCAAGACTAGTTTTATTGGTGAAAACACAGTCCTGGGTATTTATTAGAGAATGCTGCAGAACTTGTTTTATTTAGTGAAAACACAGTCCTGGGCATTAGTTAGAGAGTGCTGCAAGACTCGTTTTATTTAGTGAAAACAGAGTCCTGGGCATTTGTTAGAGAATGCTGCAAGACTAGTTTTATAAGTACTGCAAGACTAGTTTTATTTAGTGAAAACACTGTCCTGGGCATTTCTTAGAGAGTGCTGCATGACTAGTTTTATTTAGTGAAAACAAAATCTTGGGCATCTGTTAGAGAGTGCTGCAAGACTAGTTTTATTTATTGAAAACACAGTCCTGGGCATTTGTTAGTGAGTGCTGCAAGACTAGTTTTATTTAGTGAAAACAAGTCCTGGGCATTTGTTAGAGAGTGCTGCAAGACTTGTTTTATTTAGTGAAAACACAGTCCTGGGCATTTGTTAGAGAGTGCTGCAGAACTAGTTTTATTTAGTGAAAACACAGTCCTGGCATTTGTTAAAGAGTGCTGCAAGACTAGTTTTATTTAGTGAAAACACAGTCCTGAGCATTTGTAAGAGAGTGCTGCAAGACTAGTTTAATTTAGTAAAAACACAGTCCTGGGCATTTGTTAGAGAGTGCTGCAAGACTATTTTTATTTAGTGAAAACACAGTCCTGGGCATTTGTTAGAGAGTGCTGCAGAACTAGTTTTATTAAGTGAAAACACAGTCCTGGGCATTTGTTAGAGAGTGCTGCAAGACTAGTTTTATTCAGTGAAAACACAGTCCTGGGCATTTGTTAGAGAGTGCTGCAAGACTAGTTCTATTTAGTGAAAACACAGTCCTGGGCATTTGTTAGAGAGTGATGCAAGACCATTTTTATTTATTGAAAACACAGTCCTTGGCATTTGTTAGAGAGTGCTGCAAGACTTGTTTTATTTAGTGAAAACACAGTCCTGGGCATTTGTTAGAGAGTGCTGCAGAACTAGTTTTATTTAGTGAAAACACAGTCCTGGGCATTTGTTAGAGAGTGCTGCAAAACTAGTTTTATTTAGTGAAAACACAGTCCTGGGCATTTGTAAGAGAGTGCTGCAAGACTATTTTTATTTAGTGAAAACACAGTCCTGGGTATTTGTTAGAGAGTGCTGCAAGACTATTTTTATTAAGTGAAAACACAGTCCTGGGCATTTGTTAGAGAGTGCTGCAGAACAAGTTTTATTTAGTGAAAACACAGTCCTGGGCATTTGTTAGAGAGTGATGCAAGACTAGTTTTATTTAGTGAAAACACAGTCCTGGGCATTTGTTAGAGAGTGCTGCAAGACTAGTTTTATTTAGTGAAAACACAGTCCTGGGCATTTGTTAGAGAGTGCTGCAGAACTAGTTTTATTTAGTGAAAACACAATCCTGGGCATTTGTTAGAGAGTGCTGCAAGACTAGTTTTATTGGTGACAACACAGTCCTGGGCATTTATTAGAGAGTGCTGCAACACTTGTTTTATTTAATGAAAACAGAGTCCTGGGCATTTGTTAGAGAGTGCTGCAGAACTAGTTTTATTTAGTGAAAACACAATCCTGGGCATTGGTTAGAGAGTGCTGCAAGACTAGTTTTATTGGTGAAAACACAGTCCTGGGTATTTATTAGAGAATGCTGCAGAACTTGTTTTATTTAGTGAAAACACAGTCCTGGGCATTAGTTAGAGAGTGCTGCAAGACTCGTTTTATTTAGTGAAAACAGAGTCCTGGGCATTTGTTAGAGAATGCTGCAAGACTAGTTTTATAAGTACTGCAAGACTAGTTCTATTTAGTGAAAACACTGTCCTGGGCATTTCTTAGTGAGTGCTGCATGACTAGTTTTATTTAGTGAAAACAAAATCTTGGGCATCTGTTAGAGAGTGCTGCAAGACTAGTTTTATTTATTGAAAACACAGTCCTATGCATTTGTTAGTGAGTGCTGCAAGACTAGTTTTATTTAGTGAAAACAAGTCCTGGGCATTTGTTAGAGAGTGATGCAAGACTTGTTTTATTTAGTGAAAACACAGTCCTGGGCATTTGTAAGAGAGTGCTGCAGAACTAGTTTTATTTAGTGAAAACACAGTCCTTGGTATTTGTTAAAGAGTGCTGCAAGACTAGTTTTATTTAGTGAAAACACAATCCTGAGCATTTGTAAGAGAGTGCTGCAAGACTAGTTTAATTTAGTGAAAACACAGTCCTGGGCATTTGTTAGAGAGTGCTGCAAGACTATTTTTATTTAGTGAAAACACAGTCCTGGGCATTTGTTAGAGAGTGCTGCAGAACTAGTTTTATTTAGTGAAAACACAGTCCTGGGCATTTGTTAGAGAGTGCTGCAAGACTAGTTTTATTCAGTGAAAACACAGTCCTGGGCATTTGTTAGAGAGTGCTGCAAGACTAGTTCTATTTAGTGAAAACACAGTCCTGGGCATTTGTTAGAGAGTGATGCAAGACCATTTTTATTTATTGAAAACACAGTCCTGGGCATTTGTTAGAGAGTGATGCAAGACTATTTTTATTTAGTGAAAACACAGTCCTGGGCATTTGTTAGAGAGTGCTGCAGAACTAGTTTTATTTAGTGAAAACACAGTCCTGGGCATTTGTTAGAGAGTGCTGCAAGACTAGTTTTATTCAGTGAAAACACAGTCCTGGGCATTTGTTAGAGAGTGCTGCAAGACTAGTTCTATTTAGTGAAAACACAGTCCTGGGCATTTGTTAGAGAGTGATGCAAGACCATTTTTATTTAGTGAAAACACAGTCCTGGGTATTTGTTAGAGAGTGCTGCATGACTATTTTTATTCAGTGAAAACACAGTCCTGGGCATTTGTTAGAGAGTGCTGCAGATCAAGTTTTATTTAGTGAAAACACAGTCCTGGGCATTTGTTAGAGAGTGATGCAAGACTAGTTTTATTTAGTGAAAACACAGTCCTGGGCATTTGTTAGAGAGTGCTGCAAGATTAGTTCTATTTAGTGAAAACACAGTCCTGGGCATTTGCTAGAGAGTGATGCAAGACTAGTTCTATTTAGTGAAAACACAGTCCTGCGCATTTGTTAGAGAGAGTGCTGCAAGACTAGTTTTACTTAGTGAAAACACAGTCCTAGGCATTTGTTAGAGAGTGCTGCAAGACTAGTTTTATTTAGTGAAAACACAGTCCTGGGCATTTGTTAGAAAGTGCTGCAGAACTAGTTTTATTTGGTAAAAACTCAGTCCTGGGCATTTGTTAGAGAGTGCTGCAACACTTGTTTTATTTAATGAAAACAGAGTCCTGGGCGTTTGTTAGAGAGTGCTGCAAGATTAGTTTTATTCAGTGAAAACACAGTCCTGGGTATTTGTTAGAGAGTGCTGCAAGACTAGTTTTATTTAGTGAAAACACAGTCCTGGGCATTTGTTAGAGAGTGCTTCAAGAGTAGCTTTATTTAGTGAAAACACAGTCCTGATCATTTATTTGAGAGTGCTGCAAGACTAGTTTTATTTAGTGAAAACACAGTCCTGGGCATTTGTTAGACAGTGCTGCAAGACTAGTTTTAATTAGTGAAAACACAAACCTGGGCATTTGTTAGAGAATGCTGCAGAACTAGTTTTATTTAGTGAAAACACAGTCCTGGGCATTTGTTAGAGAGTGCTGCAAGACTCGTTTTATTTAGTGAAAGCACAGTCCTGGGCATTTGTTAGAGAGTGCTGCAAGAACAGTTTTATTTAGCGAAAACGCAGTCCTGGCCATTTGTTAGAGAGTGCTGCAGAACTAATTTTATTCTGTGAAAACGCAGTCCTGGGCATGTGTTAGAGAATGCTGCAAGACTAGTTTATTTAGTGAAAACACAGTTCTGGCCATTTGTTAGAGAGTGCTGCAAGATTAGTTTTATTAAGTGAAAACACAGTCCTGGGCATTTATTAGAGAGTGCTGCAAGACTAGTTTTATTTAGTGAAAACACAGTCCTGGCCATTTGTTAGAGAATGCTGCAGAACTAGTTTTATTTAGTGAAATCACAGTCCTGGGCATTTGTTAACGAGTGCTGTAAGACTATTTTTATTTAGTGAAAACACAGTCCTGGGCAAGTGTTAGAGAGTGCTGCAAGACTAGTTTTATTAAGTGAAAACACAGTTCTGGGCATTTGTTAGAGAGTGCTGCAAGACTAGTTTTATTTAGTGAAAACACAGTCCTGGCATTTGTAATAGAGTGCTGCAGAACTAGTTTTATTTAGTGAAAACACAGCCCTGGTATTTTTTAGAGAGTGCTGCAGAACTAGTTTTATTTCGTGAAAACACAGTCCTGGCATTTGTAAGAGAGTGCTGCAAGATTAGTTTTATTCATCTACACTATCATCAAACTGCACAGGGGTAGTTATCGGATAACTCTTGAGAAATGTCTGAAATAGTCCAGTATGTGGTCAAATAATGACCCGACGTTACCTCGCTGCCATGCTTTTATGTGTGCGACTTCATCTGAACTGAAGTTAAATGGCAGCCCATGTTCACCAGGCAATACTTGAACCAGGTCAATGTTTTCACATGGCATGGCCGGAAGTTTCCCTTAATCCTTGCAAAAATTGAGAATATCTGGGTCATTAAACCACCAAAATGATAATCTCTGTGATTTAGCTTAGGCGTTGCTACGGGGATCGAGGAATTTGCCAAATGCATTGGTTTTGCGTTACGTTACGTCGAAACGCCGTAAAATTATTGAATACATACCTGCAAATGGTAGACTGAAAAATTCTTACTCAAACTCGATGACCTAAACTTACATAACGAGTGTCTGATAGTTGGTGATTTTTTATTTTACCCCCCCCCCCCCCCCCCCTTCCTCAAACACACACACCGACTTCCATGTGGTATCACTATGAAAATGTTCGTGCTTGCCAGACTAAGCGAAATGACATCAATCCGCAAATAAATGAACGGTTTTGGTACATCCCTCATTTCCATTTTCGTCCAAATACACATGCATAGGTAAGACATTATTTGGCTAGTAGAAAATACCACGTAACTTCTAACCGGCTTAGTTGATCTACTTTCTCGTTCCTGGAACGATGTCATCGACAGAGGAAAGAGGTTAACATCTAGTGACAGTCGTGACATTCAATGTAAAATGAAATATTTTATTTTCGAAAATGTGAGCTGTTTCATTGGTGGCTGAGAAAGGACATCTAATTAATGATAGGCCTTCAACCAGATCACAATACAGCTAGGAATCTTTGACAAAAGATATGTCCATTCCTGCCAACAGTGTTGACTAGAATCTGTGACCCTGTAGAGAAGAATCCGTGACATTTAAATCAACATCGACACAAACCTGTGACACTTGAAGTTTTTTTTCAAACGGAATTTCTCACATGGTATAAGTAAAAAGTCAATTAGTTATCACTCTTTTTTTTAAACAAAATTACTTAAACAACAGTTATACATGATATTTTGTACTGATTAATGTTTTTATTGACAATTTCATCTCTACTTTCGTTTTACATACATATTTAGCGAGGATTTATTAATTATTGCGTTTTAAACATTTACTAATTCACAATTGGTTGATAGGAACATTTAAAATGCTAATTAATATACATCAGAATATGCCGTGTTTTCCCGCATCAGATCGACGTGAATCTGTGACAAACTGTCGACGCGAATCACTCTACGTTGTGACAGAGTTCCCTGACCGTGAAACCTAAGACTCTAGAACCATTTGACGAATCTCGGATGAATTCGGAGAATAAAGAGAGCTATTCTACTCACCCAGGCGTCGGCTTCACACCTTGGTTAAAGTTTTGCATGCAAGTCACTGTCTCAATAACCATTGCATGTATTGACTTGAAACTTTACATTAGCATTCCCAGTCATCAAATCTACTAGATAACTCTTGCATAAATATAATGCAAATTATTGCCCTTGTTTGACTTAGAAAATCTGGTTAAAGTGTTGCGTGCAAGTAACATCAAGTACATATCTATATAGTGGTTTATTAAATGATTAAAAAAAGTGTATGAGAACCAGTATATAAAAAAAACAGCTATAAATGTCTGAAAAATATAATTATTTTTAAAATTGATAAAAAAGCATCCCACTATTATTTAATAAATCCCGATGGTTTGATATGTCAAATCCATTGAAACATTACAAAATCGATATTTAAATTGAAGTGGTAAACTTCAAATCAAATCCCCATTCTAAAAATAGACTGCACTTAAAAAATGATTGACGACCTTCGCATTGTCATTGCAACTCTTTTTAAGATAAACAGTTATAACTACATGTAAACTAGTGTAACAGATCAAATTGAAATCAAAATTTAAACTATGCACAGTACTTCCCAGTCATCACCCCTATTACAATAACGAGGTAAGATAACTTTTGCATGAATCTTATGCAAATTATGCCCACGTTTGACTTAGAAATTCTGGTTAAAGTTTTGTGTGCACGTACATGTACCATCACATCCATATCTCACAAACCATTCAATGTATTTGATTGAAACTTTACACAAGCCTTCCCTGTCATCAACCCTACTGCAATAACTAGGTTAAATAACTCTTGCATGAATATAATGCAAATTATTGCCCTAGTTTGACTCAGAAAATCTGGTTAAAATCCCTATCTCAGTAACCATTGCATGTATTGACTTTAAACTTTACACAAGACTTGTAAGTCATCAAACCTACTACAATAACTAAGTTCGATAACTCTTGCTTGAATATAATGCAAATTATTGCCCTTGTGTGATTTAGAACTTCAGGTTAAAGTTTTGCGTGCAAGTACCATCAATCCCATATCTCCACAACCACTCAATGTATTTAATTGAAACTTTATACAAGCATTCCAAGTCATAAACTCTACTACTATAACTAAGTTACTATTGCATGTATTGGCTTTAAACTTTACGCAAGACTTCCAAGTCATCAAACCTACTACAATAACTAAGTTAGTTAACTCTTGCATGAATATAACACATATTATTGCCCTTATTTGACATTTTTGGTTAAAGTTTTGCGTGCCAGTACCGTCAAGTCCATATTACACCAACCACTCAATGTATTTGAATGAAACTTTACATATGGCTTTGTAGTCATCGAACCAACTTAATTAAGCAAGTGGGATAACTCTTGCAAATTAGGGCCTTTGTTTGACTTGGACACTTTATAACTCAGCAGTTACTGCATGTATTGTATTGAAACTTCATACAAAGTATTGCAGTTATAAAACCTACTCAATTTTGTCAATTGTTGTAAATAAGATAACTCTTATTTGTTTAAAACTATATATTTCAAAAAGTTTACTGTTCACATGATGCATGATTTAGTTATTTTACTGTATTAAAAAGTATTTTCTGAATAAAAGCTTGCACATGTTTCAGGTGCCATAATTTGTTTCCAATGAAAACTTAGAACTCTTAATAAATCGTTGTTAAGCCTTTGACAATTCGTGTTATTCTGATGTCTTCATATGGCAGCTTCCCTGGTATTGTCAGAGGGGTTGTCTTGTGATGCATGTGGTATTATACTTGTCTTTTGATTTTTTTGGTTGCATGTATTGTCATGTCTTGTTTATTTTCCTTTTCTTTACTCCTTTCATGTTTTGTTTAATCTTTATTCCCTCAATTCAGTATTTCTCCTCACTTATGTGCTATGGAAATTAATTTTAAAAATGTTTCCGTCGTGCCGATAAAAAAATTATCGACACGAATGTTAGCCTCGTCCTTGATATTTTGCACAGGTCTCTGCGCATTCATTCCGGCCAACTCACTCGGGAATTATCAGATGTAAGAGTTGTTGTTGTTGAATTTTACTGTTCGTTCTTAATCATTAAGAAATTCATCATCACTGTGCACGCGTGAATAACATTGCACAGACTCCGCCCTTGATACATTTCTGAACGAGTCGTGTGCAAACTACAAAGTTGCGCGAGCTATGCTTAGAAACGGCCTTAGCAACCATCTCAGCTGTCATCGTAGTTCCGTCCAGAGTCAGACCAATGACACCAAACTGTCAGTCAAATGACGTTCAACACTTAGCCAGCTAGCGTTCATTTAGTAAAAAAAAATACAATTAAGAAACCCCGGCCGCTCTCTTAGAAGTTAAATTATATTATATGCGTCATATATTTTATACGTTACGTCATAAATGCGTCTTAACGTTATATAGCGCGAGAATTTTATCTCGGCCCTAGAGTGAGATAGAAATATCTAACCCCGGTAAAAATACAGATATCCGGCGTGCAAGAATAACGAGGCATTATGTTCCAGTTCGACTATACAAATCATAACATATCAGTTAGGTCTTAATACATATGAAAACGTAACGTTAAGTAACGCGCCATGTGGAAAGCGCGCCAAATAATTGAATTATATATAAAGATATAAAGTTTTTGTCAGCCCCAGAATCGTCCAGAAAAGTTAAAATCCTAGACACGTTTAGTAGACCTAAGACGCTAGAACTGTCTAGAAAAATCTAAGAACACCCTAGCACCCTCTAGAAAACAAACCGACCAAAAAACCGTCTATCAAACCTAAATCCCTAGAACCGTTTTGAAAACCGGAGACCTTAGAATCGTCTAGAAACCCTAAAACCCTAGAAACCTTTAGAAAACATATGACTCAGGAACCATCTAGAAACTCTTAGACCATAGAATCGTAGACTCTGGAAGCCTCTAGAAAACCTAAAACTTATAAACCTAAAAATCGTTTGGTTGACATTTAATAACGATGTAGTCGATGTGAACGGTCCAATAAAGTGTTTATTGTCAAAGTTTAGAATTACAATTTCCATTGAAGACACACAATCCATCACTGTGAAATATAACCTTAGAAGGAATGTTTTGTATGGTATTTCAAGCCAACTGAATATATCAGAACCGGATATGATGTATGCAAATTTAATTATTGATGGAATTCTGGAATATGTAATACTATAATAACTGCATATTCTTAATATCAATGTTAGGGTCATACGAAGATCATAGGGATAATTTAATAAGAACAACATCTCTATGTATCGAATGAAAACATAATAAGACAATAAAAGTCCAACAGATGTTAAAGGACACAGACATGAACGCTACAAGGACACACCATATGGAATAATTACAATGAATAAAATACATACACGTCCAACTGGAAACGTTAAAGGACACAGACACGAACGCTACATAGACCCACCATAAGGAATAATTACAATGAATACAACACATACTCGTCCAACAGGAGACGTTAAAGGATACAGACACGAACGCTACATGGACACACCATATTGAATAATTACAATGAATGCAACACATACTCGTCCAACAGGAGACGTTAAAAGACACAGACACGAACGCTACATGGACCCACCAGATGGAATAATTACAATGAATACAATACATACTCGTCCAACAGGAGACGTTAAAGGACACAGACACGAACGCTATATGGACCCACCATATGGAATAATTACAATGAATACAACACATACTCGTCCAACTGGAGACGTTTAAGGACACAGACACGCACGCTACATGAACACACCATATGGAATAATTACAATGAGTACAACACATACACGTCCAACAGGAGACGTAAAAGAACACAGACACGAATGCTACATGGACACACCATATGGAATAATAACAATAAGTACAACACATACTCGTCCAACAGGAGACGTTAAAGGACACAGACACGCACGCTACATGGACACACCATATGGAAAAATTACAATGAATTCTACACATATTCGTCAAACAGGAGACGTTAAAGGACACATACACGCAAGCTACATGGACACACTATATGGAATAATAACAATCAGTACAACACATACACGTCCAACAGGAGACGTTAAAGGACACAGACACGAACACTACATAGACACACCATATGGAATAATTACAATAAGTACAACACATACTCGTCCAACAGGAGAAGTTAAAGGACACAGACACGAACGCTACATGGACCCACCATATGGAATAATTACAATGAGTACAACATATACACGTCCAACAGGAGTCGTTAAAGGACACAGACACGACCGCTACATGGACCCACCATATGGAATAATTACAATGAATAAAGTACATACTTGTCCAACAGGAGACGTTAAAGGACAAAGAAACGAACGCTACTTGGACCCACAATATGGAATAATTACAATGAGTACAACACATACATGTCCAACAGGAGACGTTGAAGGATACAGACACGAACGCTACATGGACCCACCATATGGAATAATTACAATAAGTACAACACATACACGTCCAACAGGAAACGTTAAAGGACACTGACCCGAAGGCTACATTTACCCACCATATGGAATAATTACAATGAGTACAATACAAACACGTCCAACTGGAGACGTTAAACGACACATACACGAACGCTACATGAACACACCACACGGAATAATTACAATGAATACAACACATACTCATCCAGCAGGATACGTTAAAGAACGCAGACACGAACGCTACATGGACCCACTATATGGAATAATTACAATGAGTACTACACATACACGTCCAACAGGAAACGTTAAAGGATACAGATACGAACGCTTCATGGACACACCATGTTGAATAATTATAATGAATAAAACACATACTCGTCCAACAGGAGACGTTATAGGACACAAACACGAACGCAACATGGACCCATCATATGGAATAATTACAATGACTACAACACATACACGCCCAACAGGAGACGTTAAAGGACACAAACGAACGGTACATGAACACACCATATGGAATAATTACAATGAGTACAACACATACTCGTCCAACAGGAGACGTTTAAGGATACAGACACGAATGCTACATGGACCCACCATATGGAATAATTACAATGAGTACAACATATACACGTCAAACGGGAAACGTTAAAGGAAACAGTCATGAACGCTACATGGACCCACCATATGGAATTATTACAATGAGTACAACATATTCTCGTCAAACAGGAGACGTTAAAGGACACAGACACGAACGCTACATGGACCCACCATATGGAATAATTACAATGAGTACAACACATACACGTCCAGAAGGAGACGTTAAAGGACACAGACACGAATGCTACATAGACCCATAATATGGAATAATTACAAGAGTACTATACATACACGTAAAACAGAAGATGTTTGAATTCACAGACACGAACGCTACATGGACACACCATATGGAATAATTACAAGAGTACAATACATACACGCCCAACTGGAGACGTTAAAGGACACAGACACGAACGCTACATGGACCAACCATATGGAATGATTACAATGAATACAACACATACTCGTTCAACAGGAGACGTTAAAGGTCACAGACACGAACGCTTCATGGACCCACCATATGGAATAATTACAATGAATACAACACAAACTCGTCCAGCAGGAGACGTTAAATGACATAGACACGAACGCTACATTGACCCACCATATGGAATAATTACAATGAGTACAACACATACACGTCCAACTGGAGACGTTTAAGGACACAGACACGAACGCTACATGGACACACCATATTGAATAATTACAATGAGTACAACACATACTTGTCCAACAGGAAACGTTTAAGGACACAAACACGAACGCTACATGGACACATCATATGGAATAATTACAATGAGAACAACACATACACGTTCAATAGGAGACGTTCAAAGATACAGACACGAACGCTACATGGACACACCATATGGAATAATTACAATTAATACAACACATACACGTCCTACTGGAGACGTTAAAGGACACAGACACGAACGCTACTAGGACCCACCATATGGAATAATTACAATGATTACAAGACATACTCGTCCAACAGGAGAGGTTAAAGGACACAGACACGAACGCTACATGGACCCACCATAATTATGCAATAATTACAATGAGTACAACACATACACGTCCAACTGGAGACGTTAAAGGACACAGACACGAACGATACATGGATACACCATATGGAATAATTACAATGAATACAAAACATACTCGTCCAACAGGATACGTTTAAGGACAAAGATACGAAGGCTACATGGACACACCATATGGAATTATTACAAGGAGTACAACATATACTCGTTCAACAGGAGACGTTAAAGGACACAGACACGGACGCTACATGGACACACCATATGGAATAATTACAATGAATACAACACATAGTCGTCCAGCAGGATGCGTTAAAGGATATAGACACGAACGCAACATGGACCCACTATATGGAATAATTACAATGAGTACTACACACACACGTCCAACACAAAACGTTAAAGGATACAGACACGAACGCTACATGGACCCACAACATCGAATAATTACAATGATAACAACACATACACGCCCAACAGGAGTCGTTAAAGAACAAAGAAACGACCGCTACATGGACCCACCATATGGAATAATTGCAATGAATACAACACATACTCGTCCAACTGGAGACGTTAAAGGACACAGACACGAACGCTACATGGAAACTCCATATGCAATAATTACAATGATTACAACACATACACATCCAACTGGTGGCGTTAAAGGACACAGACACGAACGCTACATGGACCCACTATATGGTATAATTACAATGAAAACAACACATATACGTCCAACAGGAGACGTTAAAGGAGACAGACACGAATGCTACATGAACACATCAAATGGAATAATTACAATGAAAACAACACATACTTGTCCAGCAGGAGACGATAAAGGAAACAGACACAAACGCTACATGGACCCACCATATAGAATTATTACAATGAGTACAACACATACTCGTCCATCAGGAGACGATAAAGGAAACAGACACAAACGCTACATAGACCCACAATATGGAATAATTACAATGAATACAACACATACTCGTCCAACAGGAGACGATAAAGGAAACAGACATAAACGCTACATGGACCCACCATATAGAATTATTACAATGAGTACAACACGTACACGTCCAACAGCAGACGATAAAGGAAACAGACACGAACGCTACATGAACCCACAATATGGAATAATTACAATGAATACAACACATACTCGTCCAACAGGAGACGATAAAGGAAACAGACACAAACGCTACATGGACCCACCATATAGAATTATTACAATGAGTAAAACACATACACGTCCAACAGCAGACGTTAAAGGACACAGACACGAACGCTACATGGACCCACAATATGGAATAATTTCAATGAGTACAACACATACACATCCAACAGGAGACGTTAAAGGACACAGACACGAACGATACATGGACCCACAATATGGAATATTTACAATGATAACAACACATACACGTCCAACAGGAGAATTAAATGACACAGATCCAAACGCTACATGGACCCACAATATGGAATAATTACAATCAGTACAACACATACACGTCCAACAGGAATCGTTAAAGGACACAGACACGAACACTACATGGATCCACCATATGGAATAATTACAATGAATACAACACACATTCGTCCAACAGGAGACATTAAAGAACACAAACACGAACGCTACATGGACGCACTATATGGAATAATTACAATTAATACAACACATACACGTCCAACTGGAGACGTTAAAGGACACAGACACGAACGCTACATGGACGCACTATATGGAATAATTACAATTAATACAACACATACACGTCCAACTGGAGACGTTAAAGGACACAGACACGAACGCTACATGGATGCACCATATGGAATAATTACAATTAATACAACACATACACGTCCAACTGGAGACGTTAAAGGACACAGACACGAACGCTACATGGACGCACTATATGGAATAATTACAATGAATAGAAGACATACTCGTTCAACAGGAGACGTTAAAGGACACAGACACGAACGCTACATGGACCCACCAGATGGAATAATTACAATAAGTACAACACATACACGTCCAACAGGAGACGTTAAATGACATAGACACGAATGCTACATGGACCCACCAGCTGGAATAATAACAATGAATACAACACATACTCGTCCAACAGGAGACGTTAAAGGACACAGACACGCACGTTACATGGACACACCATATGGAATAATTACAATGAATACAACACATACACGTCCAGCAGGAGACGTTAAAGGACACAGACACGAACGCTAAATGGACCCACAATATGGAATAGTTACAATGAGTACAACACATACACGTCCAACAGGAGACGTTAAAGGACATAGATACGAACGCTACATGGACCCGCCATATGGAATAATTACAATGAATACAACACATACTCGTCCAACAGGAGACGTTAAAGGACACAGACACGAACGCTACATGGACACACCATATGGAATAATTACAATGGGTACAACACATAATCTTCTAACAGGAGACGTTAAAGGACATAGACACGAACGCTACATGGACCCACCATATGGAATAATTACAATGAGTACAACACATACTCGTCTAACAGGAGACGTTAAAGGACATAGACACGAACGCTACATGGACCCGCCATACGGAATAATTACAATGAATACAACACATACTCGTCCAACAGGAGACGTTAAAGGATACAGACACGAACGCTACATGGACACACCATATGGAATAATTACAATGAGTACAACAAATACACGTTCAACTGGATACTTTCAAGGACACAGACACGAACGCTACATGGACACACCATATGGAATAATTGCAATGAGTACAACAAATACATGTCCAACAGGTGACGTTAAAGGACACAGACACGAACGCTACGTGGACACACCATAAGGAATAATTACAATGAGAACAACGCATACACGTCCAACTGGAGACGTTCAAGGACACAGACACGAACGCTAAATGGACCCACCATATGGAATAATTACAATGAGTACAACACAAAATAGATCAACAGGAGACGTAAAAGGAAACAGACACGAACGCTACATGGGCCCACCATATGGAATAATTACATTTGGTACAACACATACACGTCGAACTGGAGACGTTCAAGGACACAGACACGAACGCTTAATGGACCCACCATATGGAATAATTATAATGATTACAATACATACACGGCCAACATGAGATGTTAAAGCACACAGACACGAACACTACATGGACACACCATATGGAATAATTACAATAAGTACAACTCATACACGTCCAACTGAAGACGTTAAAGGACACAGACACGAACGCTACATGAACCCACCATATGGAATAATTATAATGAATACAACACATATTGTCCAATAGGAGACGTTAAAGGATTCAGTCACGAACGCTACATGGACACACCATATGGAATAATTATAATGAATACAACACATACTCGTCGAACAGCAGACGTTAAAGGACACAGACACGAACGCTACATGGACACACCGTATGGAATTATTAAAATGAATACAACAAATACACGTCAAACAGAAATTGTTAAAGGACACAGACACGAACGTTACATGGACACAACGTATGGAATAATTACAATGAATACAACACATACTCATCGAACAGGAGACGTTAAAGGAAACAGACACAAACGCTAAATATACCAACCATATGGAATAACTAGAATGAGTACAACACATACACGTCCAACAGGTGACGTTAAACGACATAAACACGAATGCTTCGTAGACCCACCATATGGAATAATTAGAATGAGTACAACACATACTCGTCCAGCAGGATACGTTAAAGGACACAGACACCAACGTTACATAGAGCCACCATATGAAATAATTAGAATGAGTTCAACACATACACGTCCAACAGGAGACGTTAAGGTACACAGACACGAACGCTACATGGACCCACAATATCTAATAATTACAATGAGTACAACACATACACGTCCAACAGGAGACGTTAAAGGACACAGACACGAACGCTACATGGACCCACAATATGGAATAATTACAATGAGTACAACACATACTCGTCCAACAGGAGACGTTAAAGGACACAGACATGAACGCTACATAGACCCACTATATGGAATTATTACAATGAATACAATACATACATGTCCAACAGGAGACGTTAAAGGACACAGACACGAACGATACATGGACCCATC
Organism: Panopea generosa; assembly: GCA_029582155.1. Classification (NCBI taxonomy): domain Eukaryota; kingdom Metazoa; phylum Mollusca; class Bivalvia; order Adapedonta; family Hiatellidae; genus Panopea; species Panopea generosa. The sequence goes on along the minus strand of CM055902.1, from coordinate 30,078,751 downwards.
ATATGGAATGATTACAATGAATACAAAACATACTCGTCCAACAGGAGACGTTAAAGGACACAGACACGAACGCTACATGGACCCACCAGATGGAATAATTACAATAAGTACAACACATACCCATCCAACAGGAGACGTTAAATGACATAGACACAAATGCTACATGGACCCACCAGCTGGAATAATAACAATGAATACAACACATACTCGTCCAACAGGAGACGTTAAAGGACACAGACACGCACGTTACATGGACACACCATATGGAATAATTACAATGAATACAACACATACACGTCCAGCAGGAGACGTTAAAGGACACAGACACGAACGCTAAATGGACCCACAATATGGAATAGTTACAATGAGTACAACACATACACGTCCAACAGGAGACGTTAAAGGACATAGACACGAACGCTACATGGACCCGCCATATGGAATAATTACAATGAATACAACACATACTCGTCCAACAGGAGACGTTAAAGGACACAGACACGAACGCTACATGGACACACCATATGGAATAATAACAATGGGTACAACACATAATCTTCTAACAGGAGACGTTAAAGGACATAGACACGAACGCTACATGGACCCACCATATGGAATAATTACAATGAGTACAACACATACTCGTCTAACAGGAGACGTTAAAGGACATAGACACGAACGCTACATGGACCCGCCATACGGAATAATTACAATGAATACAACACATACTCGTCCAACAGGAGACGTTAAAGGATACAGACACGAACGCTACATGGACACACCATATGGAATAATTACAATGAGTACAACACATACTCGTTTATTAATAAAAAGTGGAAGAAGTCGTCGCCTTCGAACTGTCAGTTACACGACTGTGGAGCTTAAACTTCGATAATGGGAGCATTCAACCTCGACCCCCCCCCCCCCCCCCCAACCCAACCCCCCCACCCCTTCCCCCCCCCCCCCCCCTCGAGCGTAAATGAAGTTATCCCCGCAACACTATTGTTTACAAATACGATATACGCACATGTGTATATGGTCAAACACAGCATTATGCCCTTGTAAACGAGACAAATACGATATACGCACATGTAGATATGGTCAAACATAGCATGTTGCCCTTGTAAACAAGACAAATACGATATACGCACATGTAGATATGGTCAAACACAGCATGATGCCCTTGTAAACAAGACAAATACGATATACACACATGTAGATATGGTCAAACACAGCATGATGCCCTTGTAAACAAGACAAATACGATATACGCACATGTATATATGGTCAAACACAGCATGATGCCCTTGTAAACAAGACAAATACGATATACGCACATGTATATATGGTCAAACACAGCATGATGCCCTTGTAAACAAGACAAATACGATATACGCACATGTATATATGGTCAAACACAGCATGATGCCCTTGTAAACAAGACAAATACGATATACGCACATGTGTATATGGTCAAACACAGCATGATGCCCCTGTAAACAAGACAAATACGATATACGCACATGTATATATGGTCAAACACAGCATGATGCCCTTGTAAACAAGACAAATACGATATACGCACATGTATATATGGTCAAACACAGCATGATGCCCTTGTAAACAAGACAAATACGATATACGCACATGTATATATGGTCAAACACAGCATGATGCCCTTGTAAACAAGACAAATACGATATACGCACATGAATATATGGTCAAACACAGCATGATGCCCTTGTAAACAAGACAAGTGAATCTGAATGATTGAAATATTCAAAAACATTTTCAATGATATTTTGTTCTCGAAAACTACTCAGTAATGAAATCTTAAGAAAGCACATGCGGTCAAAGGACATGTTTGGTGTAAATTAATATCATATTAAAAACTATATATAATGAATATGTTTGTACAGTATGTTTGTCAGTTTCTTTGCCAATCAATTTCAATGACGAAAGCTATTTTGATATATAAACTTTCATCCTGTTTTTAAAAATATATAATTACAATATGTGTATGTTTATGTATTAGATGTTTAGAAATGCCGATAAACCAATACTTTAATTGGTAAACTAGTAGTAGTTTATTTTGTTCTTTTTAATTGAATTTAAACGCCTTTAAGTTATATATGGCATACCCAGTTCATTGGTGGAGGAAGACCTCAGAATGAAACCGGGTATAACTACCGTCCTTCCGCAAGTAACTGCTAAACTTTCTCATATAGAGTTTTTGAGAGAGCAGGACTCGAACCTACGACCTTAGCGGTGAGAGGAAAAAGATCATGAGACGGCGCCCTAGACATTCAGCCACGGAGTAGTAGTAGTAGTTGTAGTAGTAGTAGTAGTAGTAGGAGTAATAGTAGTAATAGTTGAAGTAGTAGAAGTTATAGTAGTGGTGATAGCAGTAGTAGTAAAAGTAGTAGTAGTAGAAGTAGTAGTAGTAGTAGTAATAGTAGTAGTAGTAGTATTAGTAGTAGTAGTAGTAGTAGAAGTAGTAGTAGTAGTAGTAGTAGTAGTAGTAGTAGTAGTAGTAGTAATAGTGGTAGTGGTAGTAGTAGTAGAAGTAATAGATTAGTAGTAGAATTTGTAGTAGGAGAAGTAATAGAAGTAGTAGTAGAAGTTTTATTAGTAGTAGTAGAAGTACTACTAGTAGCAGAAGTAGTAGTAGTAGTAGAAGTAGTAGTAGTAGTAGTAGTAGTAGTAGTAGTAGTAGTAGTAGTAGTAGTAATAGTAGTAGTAGAAGTAATAATATTATTATTAGTAGTAGTAGTAGTAGAAGTAATAGAAGTAGTAGTAGTAGTAGTAGTAGTAGTAGAAGTAATAATATTAGTAGTAGTAATTGTAGTAGTAGAAGTAATAGAAGTAGTAGTAGAAGTTATAGTAGTAGTAGTAGTAGAAGTACTAGTAGAAGTACTAGTAGTAGTAGTAGTAGTAGTAGTAGTAGTATTAGTAGTAGTTGTAGTAGTTGTAGTAGTAGTAGCGGTTGTGGTAATAAAAATAGTAGTGAAGGTATTAAAGTAGTAGTGTTAGTGGTAGTAGTTATAATAGTAGTAGTAATATAAGTTAAAGTAATATTATTTAGCAGTAGTTGTAGCAGTAGTAGCAGTATTAGTATTAGTAGTAGTTATAGTACTAGTAGAAGTATTAGTAGCAGCGGTAGTAATAGTAGAAGTAGAAGTTATAGTAGTAGTAGTAGTAGTAGTAAAACTGTGTATATTGAATCAAGTTTAGAAATGTATATAATGATTTATATAAGATGCCTACTTAATGCTGGATATATTGGAACAGCGCTCATTATGTAATCAAATTGTATAGAATAATCGGTCAGGAATATGAAGTCAGTTAACTGATATTCTCTGAATGTTTGCCAGTGGTTAACTGGATGTGACAGCTGCCGCATAAGCTAAATAGAAACAGATTTATTCCACTTGACTTATGAGTCTTGTCTACGTATACAACTGTATTTTAAGGTGTTCCGTTTGGACAATTGCGTTTTTTTTATTTCTGAACCCCATACCACAAAAGTCGAAAGTCGAAACTACGATGGTAAAAGTCGAAATCATGATGGTGAAAATACAAAACTACGATGATGAAAACACGAAATCACGAAACTACGATGGTGAAAACGCGATGTAGTTTCGACTTTCGACTTTCATCAACGTAGTTTCGACTTTCTCTATCGTGGTTTCGATTTTCACAATCGTACTTCCGACTTTCATCATCGTAATTTCGACTTTCACCATCGTGGTTTCGACTTTCATTATTACCACGATTGTGAAAGTCGAAACTACATTGATGAAAGTCGAAACTACGATGGTAAAAGTCGAAACTACGATGATTAAAAGTCGAAAGTACGATGGTGAAAGTCGAAAGCACGATGGTGAAAGTCGAAACTACGATGATGAAATTCGAAGGTCGAAACTACGATGATGAATTAATTTTGTGATTGTAGTTTCGTGATTTCGTGTTTTCATCATCGTAGTTTCTTATTTTCACCATCGTGATTTCGACTTTCACCATCGTAGTTTCGCGTTTTCATCATCGTAGTTTCGACTTTCATCATCGTGGTTTCGAGCATCGTGGTTTGGGGGGAAAAATAAAAATATGATGGTCCAAACGGAACACCGTAGTATTTAGACATTGGTCTCAATAAAACACACACTGTATCTTGCAAAATAGTTCACAAGAAACAATAACACATTTTACATAACTATCATTACAAATCTATCATTAATGTTTGGCAACCATTCAGTCACGATAGTGTTTGCAGGAAGTCCATATTGTATGAAATACTATCAGTTTTCGTTGGTTAGCATGGAACAACATTTGATAAATAAGTAGCTGTTGTTATTTTCCAATTTTAGATAGTTTATTATATATAACTGGGTGATCAAGAAAGCAATCTTATTCTTTCAGATTATTTATTGCAATGTACAACTGTTCTTTTACTAAAATTGCATTCTATTGCTAAGTAAACAAAAATAAGGTGTTATAATTGTGTGATTATTATAGAATTTCAAAATACATCAATTTCATATTTCTTATGCCATTAACAAAACGGCTTTTAACATAATGAGACGTATTTTGACAATGAACGATTAAGTTCTACTCTCATATATATTCTTCTTCCAAACAGATTTTATCCTGTCCAATAAACGGAACACGAGTTGAAGAACAGAGTGGGTTCTGTATTAATGCTCCCTGTCCGATAAACGGAACACGAGATGAAGACCAGACTGGGTTCTGTTATGATGCTTCCTGTCCGATAAACGGAACACGAGTTGAAGAACAGAGTGGGTTCTGTTATGATGCTTCCTGTCCGATAAACGGAACACGAGATGAAGAACAGAGTGGGTTCTGTTATGATGCTTCCTGTCCGATAAACGGAACACGAGATGAAGACCAGACTGGTTTCTGTTATGATGCTTCCTGTCCGATAAACGGAACACGAGATGAAAACCAGACTGGGTTCTGTACTGATGCTCCCTGTCCGATAAACGGAACACGAGATGAATAACAGAGTGGGTTCTGTAATGATGCTCCCTGTCCGATAAACGGAACACGAGATGAAGACCAGAGTGGGTTCTGTTATGATGCTTCCTGTCCGATAAACGGAACACGAGTTGAAGACCAGACTGGGTTCTGTACTGATGCTTCCTGTCCGTTAAACAGAACACAAGTTGAAGAACAGAGTGGGTTCTGTACTGACGCTCCTGTCCGATAAACGGAACACGAGTTGAAGAACAGAGTGGGTTCTGTACTGATGCTCCCTGTTCGATAAACGGAACACGAGATGAAGAACAGAGTGGGTTCTGTAATGATGCTTCCTGTCTGATAAACAGAACACGAGTTGAAGAACAGAGTGGGTTCTGTAATGATGCTCCCTATCCGATAAACGGAACACGAGATGAAGAACAGAGTGGGTTCTGTAATGATGCTTCCTGTCTGATAAACAGAACACGAGTTGAAGAACAGAGTGGGTTCTGTAATGATGCTCCCTATTCGATAAACGGAACACGAGATGAAGAACAGAGTTGGTTCTGTACTGACGCTCCTGCCCGATAAACGGAACACGAGTTGAAGAACCGAGTGGGTTCTGTACTGATGCTCCCTGTCCGATAAACGGAACACGAGTTGAAGAACAGAGTGGGTTCTGTAATGATGCTCCCTATCCGATAAATGGAACACGAGTTGAAGAACAGAGTGGGTTCTGTTATGATGCTCCCTGTCCGATAAACGGAACACGAGATGAAGAACACAGTGGGTTCTGTACTGATGCTCCCTGTCTGATAAACCGAACACGAGTTGAAGAACAGAGTGGATTCTGTACTGATGGTCCCTGTCCGATAAACGGAACAAGAGATGAAGAACAGAGTGGGTTCTGTACTGATGCTTCCTATCCGATAAACGGAACACGAGTTGAAGAACAGATTCGGTTCTGTACTGATGCTCCCTTGTCCGATAAACGGAACACGAGTTGAAGAACAGAGTGGGTTCTGTACTGATGCTCCCTGTCCGATAAACGGAACACGAGTTGAAGAACAGAGTGGGTTCTGTAATGATGCTCCCTGTCCGATAAACAGAACACAAGTTGAAGAACAGAGTGGGTTCTGTAATGATGCTCCCTATCCGATAAAAAGAACACGAGTTGAAGAACAGAGTGGGTTCCGTACTGATGCTTCCTGTCCGATATACGGAACACGAGATGAAGAACAGAGTTGATTCCGTAATTATGCTCCCTGTCCGATAAACAGAACACGAGATGAATAACAGAGTGGGTTCTGTGATGATGCTTTCTATCTGATAAAAAGAATATATGCCAGTAATCAGTAACAGCACTGAGTAACACTACACGTCGATTTATGTACACGTATGTAATGATCACGAATCTAGTTTATTTCAATATCTCCTGTATTCATAAATAATAATTCATAAAATAAACCAGTAATTATTAGCAACAATTAAATCAAACTACACGTCGATTTATGTTTGTTGTGTGTAATGATTACGAACCTAGTTTATTTGAACATCCCATGACTATTGACAGAGTTCCTCAATCAATAAAACTAGCAATTATTTTATCCTATGAATGTATAAATCACTTTGATATCCTGTCATTTATTAATCGCATTTCAATAACCAAAAAGTAGTTCTGCATATTACGAACATAACTTAAATGTATTGTGCTGTTGTTCATTGCTTTTTTCACTTTGTTATTTGTTTTTACTGTTCATGCAAACAATTAACAATTCTGACATACTGAAGAATTAATTGAGATATCGCCTGTGATTTTGCCCAGCTGACAATCATAACACAACCATATTTCTGTAATTTCTAATAAATTAAAAGAACATCAATAAATAACAAATTATGCAATAAAACATTTGTGTTTAATAACTTCCGACTCTGCATGTATTCAACTAAATTGATTCAGCTTGCCAACCCTTCATTCAAATGTGACTTTGTCATTATTTCCTTCTGAAATAAACATTTTCAGTGTATCTACTCTGTAAGCGTATTGGTAAGGGTCCTCCGTGGCCGAGTTGTCTAGTAAAAACTAGCTCTCTCCACTGAGGTATTGGGTTCGAGCTCAGTTTGGTCCAAAACTTTACGTGAGACTATTTTCCAGTAACTTGCGGAAGGACGGTGGTTATACTAAGATTTATACCTCTCGTGTTTCAAAAATGGCGTTAATCCCATTAAAAAGAAATTTAAATTTATCAACAAGCAGAGTCCTTATTTATCATTGAATGTGTAGTTGTACATTTTGTGAAAAAAGCAACCAACATGGCACATGGATAAACATATCTTACTTAACATTTTTTGCTAAAGACACATGTCAGACTGTTCAAATTGGCCACCATTTTCAAAATACTTTACTAAAATCGAACCCATTAGATTAGTTTGCTGATCTCTCCTTTAGATTATTTTTAAAGAAACCAACTTGTCCGATATACGAGTACTTCTTGTACACGACTGTCCGATACGTTTTAGAACAAGTCATTGATTTTATTTAGACAAAATTTCAATGTAAAAAGATGCTAAGGGAAAAAGTTGTTACATGATAAATAAATACGGATCATAATCTTTATTTCGAATTCAACGTGATCAATGAATACGGATCTTCATCTTTATTCCGAACCCAACGTGATAAGTGATACGGGTCTTAATCTTTATTCCGAACCCAACGTGATAAGTGAATACGGATCTTCATCTTTATTCCGAACCCAACGTGATAAGTGAATACGGAGCTTAATCTTTATTCCGAACCCAACGTGATAAGTGAATACGGATCTTAATCTTTATTCCGAACCCAACGTGATAAGTGAATACGGATCTTAATCTTTATTCCGAACCCAACGTGATAAGTGAATACGGATCTTAATCTTTATTCCGAACCCAACGTGATCAATGAATACGGATCTTAATCTTTATTCCGAACCCAACGTGATAAGTGAATACGGATCTTAATCTTTATTCCGAACCCAACGTGATAAATGAATACGGATCTTCATCTTTATTCCGAACCCAACGTGATAAGTGAATACGGAGCTTAATCTTTATTCCGAACCCAACGTGATAAATGAATACGGAGCTTAATCTTTATTCCGAACCCAACGTGATAAATGAATACGGAGCTTAATCTTTATTCCGAACCCAACGTGATAAGTGAATACGGATCTTAATCTTTATTCCGAACCCAACGTGATAAGTGAATACGGATCTTAATCTTTATTCCGAACCCAACGTGATAAGTGAATACGGATCTTAATCTTTATTCCGAACCCAACGTGATAAGTGAATACGGAGCTTAATCTTTATTCCGAACCCAACGTGATAAATGAATACGGAGCTTAATCTTTATTCCGAACCCAACGTGATAAGTGAATACGGATCTTAATCTTTATTCCGAACCCAACGTGATAAGTGAATACGGATCTTAATCTTTATTCCGAACCCAACGTGATAAGTGAATACGGATCTTAATCTTTATTCCGAACCCAACGTGATAAGTGAATACGGATCTTAATCTTTATTCCGAACCCAACGTGATCAATGAATACGGATCTTCATCTTTATTCCGAACCCAACGTGATAAGTGAATACGGATCTTAATCTTTATTCCGAACCCAACGTGATAAGTGAATACGGATCTTAATCTTTATTCCGAACCCAACGTGATAAGTGAATACGGATCTTAATCTTTATTCCGAACCCAACGTGATAAGTGAATACGGATCTTAATCTTTATTCCGAACCCAACGTGATAAGTGAATACGGATCTTAATCTTTATTCCGAACCCAACGTGATCAATGAATACGGATCTTCATCTTTATTCCGAACCCAACGTGATAAGTGAATACGGATCTTAATCTTTATTCCGAACCCAACGTGATAAGTGAATACGGATCTTAATCTTTATTCCGAACCCAACGTGATCAATGAATACGGATCTTCATCTTTATTCCGAACCCAACGTGATAAGTGAATACGGATCTTAATCTTTATTCCGAACCCAACGTGATAAATGAATACGGATCTTCATCTTTATTCCGAACCCAACGTGATAAGTGAATACGGATCTTAATCTTTATTCCGAACCCAACGTGATAAGTGAATACGGATCTTAATCTTTATTCCGAACCCAACGTGATAAATGAATACGGATCTTCATCTTTATTCCGAACCCAACGTGATAAGTGAATACGGAGCTTAATCTTTATTCCGAACCCAACGTGATAAATGAATACGGAGCTTAATCTTTATTCCGAACCCAACGTGATAAATGAATACGGAGCTTAATCTTTATTCCGAACCCAACGTGATAAGTGAATACGGATCTTAATCTTTATTCCGAACCCAACGTGATAAGTGAATACGGATCTTAATCTTTATTCCGAACCCAACGTGATAAGTGAATACGGATCTTAATCTTTATTCCGAACCCAACGTGATAAGTGAATACGGAGCTTAATCTTTATTCCGAACCCAACGTGATAAATGAATACGGAGCTTAATCTTTATTCCGAACCCAACGTGATAAGTGAATACGGAGCTGAATCTTTATTCCGAACCCAACGTGATAAGTGAATACGGATCTTAATCTTTATTCCGAACCCAACGTGATAAGTGAATACGGATCTTAATCTTTATTCCGAACCCAACGTGATCAATGAATACGGATCTTCATCTTTATTCCGAACCCAACGTGATAAGTGAATACGGATCTTAATCTTTATTCCGAACCCAACGTGATAAGTGAATACGGATCTTAATCTTTATTCCGAACCCAACGTGATAAGTGAATACGGATCTTAATCTTTATTCCGAACCCAACGTGATAAGTGAATACGGATCTTAATCTTTATTCCGAACCCAACGTGATAAGTGAATACGGATCTTAATCTTTATTCCGAACCCAACGTGATCAATGAATACGGATCTTCATCTTTATTCCGAACCCAACGTGATAAGTGAATACGGATCTTAATCTTTATTCCGAACCCAACGTGATAAATGAATACGGAGCTTAATCTTTATTCCGAACCCAACGTGATAAATGAATACAGATCTTAATCTTTATTCCGAACCCAACGTGATAAAGAATACGGATCTTAATCTTTATTCCGAACCCAACGTGATAAATGAATACGGAGCTTAATCTTTATTCCGAACCATACGTGATAAATGAATACGGATCTAAATCTATATTCCGAACTCGTGTTCTGTTTATCAGATAGGAAGCCACTCTGTTTTATTTGGTAAAAGCGTGATATTACTGTTTCATCCATATGTACATTCACGACTGTCACAAACTGTGTTCCGGTTCTCTCTGCATTTTAGCACTACGTAAATGGATTACAAATTCCTCCATTATGTCGCATGGCTCCCTACCAAGTTTTCTGAATGTTGCATTGTAGCAAAAGGACCAAGGGTCGACAAATCACTAAGGTAAAATATTACTATTACTCAAAATAAAATTTACACAATAAAGTCATGAATATACAATTATACAATATATACAAATCAGCAAGATTTTAATCTGGTTTTGTTCCTGGTGATTCAACTATCTATCAGCTATCTTTTCTTTATGATGCCTTCTGCAAAGCGACTGACGATGGCAAAGAGGTCAGAGTTGTATTTTTTTATATAAGTAAAGCCTTTGATAGAGTTGGGCACAAAGGTTTGTTGGCTAAATTGAAAGCAACTTTTAAATCTTCTAACTGACTATCTTAAAGACAGACGCCAATGTGTTGTCATTCCAGGTGCGACGTCTAATTGGAGACCAATTAAAGCCGGTGTTCCTCAGGGATATATTAGGTCCTCTTCTGTTTCTAGTGTATATATAAATGACATAGTATCTGATGTTGACTCCAACATACGACTTTTTACCGCTGATACAAGCCTTTACTTTATAATTAATCATAATAATGAGATTGTTAATGCCGCTCAGACATTTAATTCTGACATAAATAAAATAGCTGAGTGGTCAAATAAATGGCTGGTTACGTTTAATCCATCCAAAACAGAATCAATCCATGTAACTCGTAAATGCACTCAACCCGTTCACTTCCTGCTTTTTATGCAGAACCAACAAATTATAGAAGGGTCATCACACAAACATCCAGGAGTATATTTATCAAATAACTGCAGCTGGTACACTCATATTGACTTGTTAAGAATAAAGCTTGGGCTAGAACAAATATTATGAGAAAACTAAAATTTCAGTTAGATAGTAAATCACACGAAACTATCTACATGTCATTTATAAAGCCTTTATTAGAATATGCCAATGTTATTTGGGATAATTGTACAATTACGAAAAATATGAACTTGACAAAATACAGACCGAAGCTGCACGAATAATAACTGGAGTTACAAAACTAATATCTATTAATAACCTGAATTCTAAAGTAGAATGGGAAAGTCTTGAAACGCGTCGAACTAAACACAAACTTACTCTTTTTTATAAAATGATCCACGGAATGGTCCCACCATTGTTTCTCCTCTTACAAATACAATTTCCACGTACAACCTCAGAAATAATAACAATACTCAAATTCCTACTTCAAGAACAGCTCTGTACTCAAATTCCATCATTCCTTCCGTTGTCCGTGAATGGAACACTCTCCCACTTGAAACAAGACAAGCCTCTTCCCTGAATGCATTTAAACATCAACTTGAAAGTAGCGAACCAAAAGTACCTGAATTCTTTTACATAAGTACAAGGAAATGCCAATTATTACATGCCCGCCTCCGAACGTGTTGTAGTGCACTTAAGCAACATCTATTTCTTAAACACATTGAAGACTCCCCCTGTGTACATGTGGACAAATAGAAAGCACAGCTCACTTCTTTCTCAATTGTCACCTTTACTAGCACCAGTGCATACCACTCTTGACGTCAGTCAGTGAGTTTCTTTAAATATTCTTCTTTTTGGTGAACCATAACTCTCTTATGACAATAATGTTAAAATATTTGAAGTAGTTCACAAAAACATTTTATCAACTAATCGCTTCTCCTGAACATGAAATAAGAAGAGCTAACAAGGCTATTTCTATTAACGTGGTGAGGTCAGCTCGTCTCCCAATTTTGTCATACGAAAATATTAAACTTACGAACGATAGTGAAACGGGCCCAAGAACCTTACCCCCAAAAGTCACACTTTTAGTTTGTTTTATATTTCATGTCTGGTCTATAACTTTGTCTTACATGGAATGATTTTAATGTAGCTTGATACAAGTGATCAACATGTCATGATGATGTGTCACCTGCATTTACCTGCAGAAATACCCAGACCTTACATCAGATGTTAAGGTCAAGTTTACACAATGGTCAAGGTTACACTTTAATGTAAAAAAACATGAAAAAGCAAATCTATGTCTTAACCCATAGTAAGGAATGTGGGTGAATCCTTCTTTCAAATCCGATATCATCAGACTTAAAGGTGTTTTGTATATGTCAGAATCTTTTTCATCTCAAGATTCATAACGATGTAAGAATAAGGATTTATCTTCCTTTATGATTTATGATGTTCATTTTTCTCGATACTTTTAATGATTTTGAAGCAAGAGCACGAAATATATTCCCAATGAAGCTAATTGTTGTTCATGACAGCGGGTCAGCGGCACATTGCATTGTAAAACAATATGACAACGCTAATATTAAAGCAACATGTTTGTTATTAAATGCTTTTTTTTCCATTCTGCCCATTATTATGGGATCCATAACGGTGAAGAAATTCTGTTCCTTGGGACTGTTATCAATTGACTAAAACTAGAATAAATAAACAAGTCTGATTAATACTCTTTTTTATTTCTTTAACTTGAACGTCCATAAATTGTGTTTAAAGCTTAACATATAGTATTTGGAATTCGTTCGAACTTTAGCTTCGAAAGCTGCTTTTGCATTATCAGAAACTTGATACATAGGATCTTTACTTTGTCATGGTTAAATTGAATTGAGTTATCCAACAGTAATTATTTAATAAGGTACTTTTTGGGGGCGTTTCTGATTTTTGTGTTAACCTTTCATTTTGAAATGCTTGCGTGTTCAAAACACTTTTCCCCGAGAAAGGCCTTATTTTTTACTTTTGTAAACCCTGATATGAAAGTTAAGGGAGTTGCAGTACCGGACGATATAGCAGTTTGTGAATGTTTTGCATTCCAATAGGTGATATATTTAATGACACATTTCTGGGTGCATTTCTGGATGAATGATTGGAATGAATATGGATGGGATGGACTTCTCGCTTTTTTAACGACGAAAATTTATACATTCTTTGACATTTATTTGACGGATAGGTTGTCCACGTTTCTGACGTTTTTTGTCCATCTCTTCGAATTCAACTATGAACGAGAACGTCACTCAAGAATCCACCACCTCCAGGTTTTAACATTATTTTCGTTTTGTTTCAGAATTCGTTAAAGGGTCAGCTAATTGTTCAGTTTTCATTCGTTTCTGTCAACTATAAATACTGTTCGGGAATGATATATTTTGAGATTGGAGTCGTCTTGAAATGCCATAACAGGGTATAATAAGTTATCTTATTCTGTCACGCACGGTAGCTGAAGAAAACCTAAAATGAAGATTTATAAAAAAAAACAACCACTAAAACAATAACAATAACTACATAAAATTATGGTTGGTATCAAAAGTAGCCAAAAAACCCTTACAAATGTGAGGAATGAACCCACTATAATATTGTGAGATAGTCTGCTTGTTACTATGTGAGTATGTTACCTGTTAATTCCAGATACAAATCTGAGTCATTAATATATAACATTATTTAGTAGAATAAAAACTGTTAATTAGATATGACAATAAACTAACATATCAACTACATCTTCGTATATCAAGTGGTTAAAACAGTTAAAACAAGAATTAGAATGTATAAATAGTTTCATACACCACGACAGTTATTTCACTGTATATTATGTTTATCGAATTGCATACAACTATGCACAGACATTTTTCAATAGAGTTAATATTCACACCCATCGGTACATCTCGTTCTGGAAGTATGTCGATCACAGTCTCGTCATAAGTCAGCCCTCGGTAACGGTCATGATATTCCACTGGAATTAATTCCGATTTGCAGAGCTGGATCAAATATCAATGTTTGGCTTAAAGCAACGAACAATTACTTTTGTATTTCCGATGCAGATCTTGTTCTTCACACCTGGCATTTCCCCGCCTTGAACGAGTAAACTTTGCCTTTATCTCGTACTTGGAGAAACATGCTACAGAGTGCTTTTGTATGTACCTTATACATCTCATTTTGGTCTCATCAACTTTCATTTTCGTTCCAGACCTTCGAGGTGAGTGTACATAAATTTCAGCCTGTTATTGCATGTAGAAAATAGCTAGCAACAGCTTTGTTTTTATTATGTCTGAGCACATGACCAAATGTTCATTATTAGCAGGCAATGATTTTGTGCTATTTTTTAAGATCCCATTTCCCATTTACGTCTGATTAACCTAGCTACTGGCATTTGCTTCCTATGCTGCATATAGGAAGGTTATAGTAGCAGAGCTTTCGCTACTGACTTTTTGTTTCCTGTGCTGCATATAGGAAGGTTATAGTAGCAGAGCTTTCGCTACTGACTTTTTGTTTCCTGTGCTGCATATAGGAAGGTTAAAGCAGCAGAGATTTCGCTACTGGCTCTTTGCTTCCTATGCTGCATATAGGAAGGTTATAGTAGCAGAGCTTTCGCTACTGACTTTTTGTTTCCTGTGCTGCATATAGGAAGGTTAAAGCAGCAAAGCTTTCGCTACTGGCGCTTTGTTTCCTGTGCTGCATATAGGAAGGTTAAAGCAGCAGAGCTTTTGCTACTGGCTCTTTGCTTCCTATGCTGCATATAGGAAAGTTATAGTAGAAGAGCTTTCGCTACTGACTTTTTGTTTCCTTTGCTGCATATAGGAAGGTTAAAGCAGCATAGCTTTCGCTGCTGGCGCTTTGTTTCCTGTGCTGCATATAGGAAGGTTATAGCAGCAGAGTTTTCGCGACTGGCTTTTTAGTTTCCTATGCTGCATATAGGAAGGTTATAGCAGCAAAGCTTTTGCATGTAGTAGATATGACAAGGAAATATGAAGTATAGAGAACTGATTGCACATCAAATGTTGCCATATGCAGATTTGGGTTAGATTTTGTTTGTCTTTATCTTATTCTTTTCTAAGTATTTGCTTTCTCTATTGGCGTTTTGTTAAATTCTTCCGTTAGTTTATTAGTAACTTTCCTTTTACATCAGAAGTGTTAAACTGTGCAGAACATAGAATAATGGTCTTATTTGTTTTTGGTAAATGAAATTCAAATTGTATTGTTTATTAAAAAGTCGTCTATACATTGAGATATTTACAGGTCCTTTGGAATATTTTTTCACACTTTCTGTATTAAGTGCATGCATTTAAGGTAGAGCTAAGAAATTGCCTTTTTATATCCTTGCGCGTGCAATGTCCTGCAACTCTACGGAATGATTCAATATGTTCACAAATGTATTTTGTTGATTCGTCTGACAGTTTAGTATGTGGTTTGTGCTTTCCCTGTTTATCTGAGTCTTTATAACAATCTTCAATTTACTAGTCAGTGCATTTCCTAAGTTAGGCGTTCCAACTGCCAATGTAGCCATAAGGAAATTCATTCTAACAAACAGAGTGTTTTGTATGTCTGTTTCAAAGGAGTACTGCCTTGCAACAGTATTAATTTTGGGTATAATATTTCCAGTCTTATCTAAATATGTTCTTGTTTTTCTTTCTTCAACTCTTGCACGAACATAGTATTTCTTTCATTCATATGTGTCTAATGACCAAAGTAAGTCCAAATGTTATGTCTCTACGCTGTTGTTACATTTTCCTTGGACTAGAATCGAACCGAAGTGTTTTAGCAGAACAATGAGTTTTAGTAATTGTACAGGACCAGTACCTTTTATCCCTAAGGTTATCTACTTCAGTTACATCCTCCTTTACAAGCAACTTCTCTTCATCTGCTTGTTAGTTATGATGAAGCCGATATTCCCGGTAGTCTAATATATTTATTTCTAGGTATTCACATAGCATGTCTATGTTCTGAAGTAGTGGAACCTGTGGGACTGGACGTAAATACAGCTTCAAGTAATCATTTACCAAATGCTAAAACATTTACTCTCTTTATTTTATTGCTGTTTATTAGATGATCCATCAACGTGTATGCATAAGCAGAAGGTCTTTAACAAGGGACGTTTTGATAATCACTTAGCTACATGGCTTTTTATCAGATACATTTTGGTATTTTGCATCTTTCACACATGTATCTCTCTCACATCCTTTTCAAACGTTTTTTTTTTCTGTTTTATTATTTCTTTTTCTTTTTTGAAATTTAGATATTTTGTGTTTATAAGTGTTTAAATAATGTCTAACATCCTAACTTCATTGTTTATAATTCAATGTGTGTGGGTTGGGGGATGGGGCGGGTGGGGGGATAGGGTGTGGGTATGTTGGGTGTTTATGTGGGTGTGTGAGTTGGTGTTTTTGTTTATTTGATCCTTTTGACACCTATTTGTATTTATTTCATCAAACACATTCTTATGTTCTTTATTATCTAGTTCAATACTGCAAAGTTGACACTGTCACAGTCGCCACACTACTGCGAAGTTGTTTTGTAGACCCATCCGGTGTTTCTTTAAAACTAAGCAGTGATTTTGTCACTCGCAGTAGGGTCGTCTGGCGCTTGATACTGATATGTATTATAATTTATACTGATATGTATTATTGTATTATAATTTATACTGATATGTATTATAATTTATACTGATATGTATTATAATTTATTGTCAGTCATTGCAGGCTTAGGTATTAATGCCACTGGTTGTAGGCTCATCCAGTATTACCCACTGAGATGTACTAATGTCACTGGTAGTATGCACGTCTTGGGTATCATATTGAGATGTACTTTTGTCACTCGCAATAGGCGCATTCGGGATTTCACTCCCACCATGCTTGTCCGGGGTTTCACATTTAAATTAGAAGTTTCACTAGCAGTCAACCCACCGACTAAGATGTACTATCCACACTAGCAGTAAACTCACTGACTAACATGTATTATCCACACTTGCAGTAAACCAACCGACTTAGATGTATTATCCACACTAGCAGTAAACTCACCGACTAAGATGTATTATGCACACTAGCAGTAAACCCAGACGACTAAGATGCATTTTCCACTCTAGCAGTAAACCCAGACGACTAAGATGTGTTATCCACACTAGCAGTAAACCCACCGACTAAGATGGATTATCCACACTAGCATTAAACCCACCGACTAAGATGTATTATCCACACTAGCAGTAAACCCACCGACTAAGATGTATTATCCACATTAGCAGTAAACTCACCGACTAAGATGTATGTGTTATCCACACTAGTAGTAAACTCACCGACTAAGATGTATTATCCACACTAGCAGTAAACCCACCGTCGTAGATGTATTATCCACACTAGCAGTAAACCCACCGACTAAGATGTATTATCCACACTAGCAGTAAACCCATCGACTAAGATGTATTATCCACACTATTAGTAAACCCACCGACTAAGATGTATTATCCACACTAGCAGTAAACTCACCGACTAAGATGTATGTGTTATCCACACTAGCAGTAAACTCATCGACTAAGATGTGTTATCCACAAAAGCGGTAAACCCACCGACTTAGATGTATTATCCACACTAGCAGTAAACCCACCGACTAAGATGTATTATCCACACTAGCAGTAAACCCACCGACTAAGATGTGTTATCCACACTAGCAGTAAACCCACCGACTAAGATGTATGTGTTATCCACACTAGCAGTAAACTCACCGACTAAGATGTATTATCCACACTAGCAGTAAACCCACCGACTAAGATGTATGTGTTATCCACACTAGCAGTAAACTCACCGACTAAGATGTATTATCCACACTAGCAGTAAACCCACCGACTAAGATGTATTATCCACACTAGCAGTAAACCCACCGACTAAGATGTGTTATCCACACTAGCAGTAAACTCATCGACTAAGATGTGTTATCCACAAAAGCAGTAAACCCACCGACTTAGATGTATTATCCACACTAGCAGTAAACCCACCGACTTAGATGTATTATCCACACTAGCAGTAAACTCACCGACTAAGATGTATGTGTTATCCACACTAGCAGTAAACTCATCGACTAAGATGTATTATGCACACTAGCAGTAAACCCACCGACTAAGATGTATTATCCACACTAGCAGTAAACCCACCGACTAAGATGTATTATCCACACTAGCAGTAAACTCACCGACTAAGATGTATGTGTTATCCACACTAGCAGTAAACTCACCGACTAAGATGTATTATCCACACTAGCAGTAAACCCACCGACTAAGATGTATTATCCACACTAGCAGTAAACTCACCGACTAAGATGTATGTGTTATCCACACTAGCAGTAAACTCATCGACTAAGATGTGTTATCCACAAAAGCAGTAAACCCACCGACTTAGATGTATTATCTACACTAGCAGTAAACCCACCGACTAAGATGTATTATCCACACTAGCAGTAAACCCACCGACTAAGATGTATTATCCACACTAGCAGTAAACTCACCGACTAAGATGTATGTATTATCCACACTAGCAGTAAACTCACCGACTAAGATGTATGTGTTATCCACACTAGCAGTAAACTCACCGACTAAGATGTGTTATCCACAAAAGCAGTAAACCCACCGACTTAGATGTATTATCTACACTAGCAGTAAACCCACCGACTTACATGTATTATCTACACTAGCAGTAAACCCACCGACTTAGATGTATTATCCACACTATTAGTAAACCCACCGACTAAGATGTATTATCCACACTAGCAGTAAACTCACCGACTAAGATGTATGTGTTATCCACACTAGCAGTAAACTCATCGACTAAGATGTGTTATCCACAATAGCAGTAAACCCACCGACTTAGATGTATTATCTACACTAGCAGTAAACCCACCGACTTAGATGTATTATCTACACTAGCAGTAAACCCACCGACTAAGATGTATTATCCACACTAGCAGTAAACCCACCGACTAAGATGTATTATCCACACTAGCAGTAAACTCACCGACTAAGATGTATGTATTATCCACACTAGCAGTAAACTCACCGACTAAGATGTATGTGTTATCCACACTAGCAGTAAACCCAGACGACTAAGATGTGTTATCCACACTAGCAGTAAACTCATCGACTAAGATGTATTATCCACACTAGCAGTAAACTCATCGACTAAGATGTATTATCCACACTAGCAGTAAACTCACCGACTAAGATGTATTATCCACACTAGCAGTAAACCCACCGACTAAGATGTATTATCCACACTAGCAGTAAACCCACCCACTAAGATGTATTATCCACACTAGCAGTAAACTCACCGACTAAGATGTATTATCAACTATAGCAGTAATTCCACCGACTAATATGTATTATCCACACTAGCAGTAAACCAACCGACTTAGATGTATTATCCACACTAGCAGTAAACCCACCGACTAAGATGTATTATCCACACTATCAGTAAACCCACCAACTAAGATGTATTATGCACACTAGCAGTAAACCCAGACGACTAAGATGTATTATCAACACTAGCAGTAAACTCACCGACTAAGATGTATTATCCACACTAGCAGTAAACTCACCGACTAAGATGTATTATCCACACTAGCAAAAAAAACCACCGACTAAGATGTATTATCCACACTAGCAGTAAACCCACCGACTAAGATGTATTATCCACACTAGCAGTAAACCCAGACGACTAAGATGTATTATCTACACTAGCAGTAAACTCACCGACTAAGATGTATTATCCACACTAGCAGTAAACTCACCGACTAAGATGTATTATCCACACTAGCAGAAAACCCACCGACTAAGATGTATTATCCACACTAGCAGAAAACCCACCGACTAAGATGTATTATCCACAATAGCAGTAAACCCACCGACTAAGATGTATTATCCACACTAGCAGTAAACCCACCAACTAAGATGTATTATGCACACTAGCAGTAAACCCAAACGACTAAGATGCATTTTCCACACTAGCAGTGAACTCACCGACTAAGATGTATTATCCACACTAGCAGTAAACCAACCGACTACTATGTATTATCCACACTAGCAGAAAACCCACCGACTAAGATGTATTATCCACACTAGCAGTAAACCCACAGACTAAGATGTATTATCCACACTAGCAGTAAACCCACCGACTAAAATGTATTATCCACACTAGCAGTAAATTCACCGACTAAGATGTATTATCCACACTAGCAGTAAACTCACCGACTAAGATGTATTATTCACACTAGCAGTAAACCCACCGATTAAGATGTATTATCCACATTAGCAGTAAACTCACCGACTAAGATGTATTTTCCACGCTAGCAGTAAACTCACCGACTAAGATATATTATCCACACTAGAAGTAAACCCACCGACTAAGATGTATTATCCACACTAGCAGTAAACCCACCGACTAAGATGTATTATCCACACTAGCAGTAAACCAACCTACTAAGATGTATTATCCACACTAGCAGTAAACCCACCGACTAATATGTATTATCCACACTAGCAGTAAACCCACCGACTTAGATGTATTATCCACACTAGCAGTAAACCCACCGACTAAGATGTATTATCCACTCTAGCAGTAAACCCACCGACTAAGATGTATTATCCACACTAGCAGTAAACCCAGACGACTAAGATGTATTATCCACACTAGCAGTAAACTCAAACGACTAAGAAGTATTATCCACACTAGCAGTAAATTCACCGACTAAGATGTATGTGTTATCCATACTAGTAGTAAACTCACCGACTAAGATGTATTATCCACACTATTAGTAAACCAACCGACTAAGATGTATTATCCACACTAGCAGAAAACCCACCGACTAAGATGTATTATCCACACTAGCAGTAAACCCACAGACTAAGATGTATTATCCATACTAGCAGTAAACCCACCGACTAAAATGTATTATCCACACTAGCAGTAAATTCACCGACTAAGATGTATTATCCACACTAGCAGTAAACTCACCGACTAAGATGTATTATCCACACTAGCAGTAAACCCACCGATTTAGATGTATTATCCACATTAGCAGTAAACTCACCGACTAAGATGTATTTTCCACGCTAGCAGTAAACTCATCGACTAAGATATATTATCCACACTAGAAGTAAACCCACCGACTAAGATGTATTATCCACACTAGCAGTAGGATTGTGTTGGGTTTCTAGTTACTACTTGTATCGACCTCCATCTGTAATTGTAATGAGTAATAATCAACAATATAACAATGTGATGCGTAAAATGAAGGTTTTGCACTTCAGAACCAAAATATAGAGATATTCCAACATTAAGACGCCTTAGCTCAATGTATTGTGCTTGTTTATTAAATGTGTCAATTTAAGAACACATTTAATTGTTACTTTTATCTCTGACAGTTCACGGGACTATATTATTTACTATTTTAGATTGAGATAATACATATTATTTCAAGAACATTTTTATTCAAGTTAATAAAATAAACTGTATCTATCAATTAAATATTAATTCGATGTATTACTATAAAAGCATTTCCTTTATATAATATTCATTGGCTTAAATTATCACAATGTCCCCAAATGTATATCTCCAGCTGCCATGGACCTGAGCACGTTTTAAAATATCACAAAGTTGATTATCTGGTATGATTGGTATCATACCGTCAACATTCCACGGATAGACACACACACTGCCCCAATCTGCACTTATCTCGATTAAATTCTGATATTTTGACATAATTTGCAAATTATATAAATGTATGATTCTATCAAAAATTCGACAAAAGTGACACATACATGTAGCATGTTCTGGTTGTAACCCCTCGGTATATACAAATACAATGTTTTATATAAAATAATGAATACAACAATAAGTACATGAATATATCGAAAAGCTAAGCAATGTCCATTGACTTTAATGATTAATTACATCTTTTTGCTTCCTCTTTTCTGATATAAAGGTGACTTTAAGTCATAAATCGTTACTTCCATGTAAGGTTCACTTCCTTCAATAGATGAAAAACATAAATCCGATGTTGCATTGTTATGAAG
Organism: Panopea generosa; assembly: GCA_029582155.1. Lineage (NCBI taxonomy): Eukaryota > Metazoa > Mollusca > Bivalvia > Adapedonta > Hiatellidae > Panopea > Panopea generosa. The sequence goes on along the minus strand of CM055902.1, from coordinate 30,056,572 downwards.
AACGAAGAAATCTGGTTAATCGATTTGTGATATGCCCACAAAGATCCAAAACTCACTTGAAATCCATCAAACGTTTCGTTCTAATATAAAATCCATTCAATGACAGAATTAGTCAGATATTGTGATGGTTCTGTATTGTTTACATACGAATCTAACAGTACCTTTCTATAGATTTCATTGGTCAAGATACATGAGAGTGGATGGATGGTTTCTGAGCGCTGTACATCTGTAAGTGTGATAGTGTCCAGGTTACGATTTTCATATTTATATACATTCTTTGTAGAAAATTTAAAGTATTCATTTATTGCTTTTAATTTCCTTTTTCTTATTTTTTTCAGTGTTTTTTTTTCTCATTTTGTCCCTACAAAAATGTATGAACATTGTGAATGTGTACATGTAATTTCTACACATGGTTGTGAAGAGATTGACTTACCAATCTGGTTCAACCTTTCTGCTTAGATGTACTTAGTCTGACCATTATTGCATATTATCAATCAGTGCTTGTATTCTGTCAGGACACCACTACAAACATACAGATAACGCAATAAAAAAGTAAAAAAAGAAGACTTAGTCTTTATTAACAACGGTCCTTTTAAGGACGACATAAAAATACCATTTAAAGGGCAAACCACTTCTTTTTTAAAAAAGGTATCTTTAAAAAGGTCTTATCTTGTACTCACTTTCCTTATGAACTTAAAATCCATATAACATATTATGCTGCATTGTTTTTGAAAAAAAAAAACCAGGGGGAGGGGATTGGGGAGGAACGGGGAGGACACTCTCAATAACGTGTGATGAAAATTCTTTGTTATTCATATGGGAGAAATACCATACCACACTGCCAACCTTTACTATTTTTTCAAAGGAAATTAGTGATATCCATTATATATAACAATATATAGCCGCCAAGATACATCAGTGATATCCATTATATATAACAATATAAAGCCGTCGAGATACATCAGTGATATCCATTATATATAACAATATAAAGACATCGAGATACATCAGTGATGTCCATTATATATAACAATATAGAGCCGTCGAGAAACATTAGTGAAATCCATTATATATAACAATATAAAGCCTTCGAGATACATTAGTGATGTCCATTATATATAACAATATATAGCCGTCGAGATACATTAGTGATATACATTATATATAACAATATAAAGCCGTCGAGATACATTAGTGATACACATTATATATATAGCAATATAAAGCCGTCGAGATACATTAGTGATATCCATTATATATAACAATATATAGCCGTCGAGATACATTTGTAATATCCATTACATAAACCAATATATAGCTGTCGAGATACATTAGTGATATCCATTACATATATAACAATATATAGCCGTCGAGATACATTAGTGATGTCCATTACATATAACAATATACAGCCGTCGAGATACATTAGTGATATCCATTACATATAACAATATATAGCCGTCGAGATACATTAGTGATTTCCATTACATATAACAATATATACCCATCGAGATACATTAGTGATATCCATTACATATAACAATACACAGCCGTCGAGATACATTAGTGATATCCATTACATATAACACTATAAAGCCGTCGAGATACATCAGTGATATCCATTACATATAACAATATATAGCCGTCGAGATACATCAGTGATATCCAGATACATTAGTGATATCCATTACATATAACAATATACAGCCGTCGAGATACATTAGTGATATCCATTACATATAACAATATACAGCCGTCGAGATACATTAGTGATATCCATTACATATAACAATATACAGCCGTCGAGATACATAAGTGATATCCATTACATATAACAATATACAGCCGTCAAGATACATAAGCGATATCCATAACATATAACAATATATAGACGTCAAGATACATTAGCGATATCCATAACATATAACAATATATAGCCGTCAAGATACATCAGCGATATCCATTATATATGACAGTATAAAGCCGTCAAGATACATCAGCGATATCCATTATATATAACAATATATAGCCGTCAAGATACATCAGTGATATCCATTACATATAACAATATATAGCCGTCAAGATACATTAGTGATATCCATTACATATAACAATATATAGCCGTCAAGATACATTAGTGATGTAGCCGTCAAGATACATTAGTGATATCCATTACATATTATAATATATAGCCGTCAAGATACATTAGTAATATCCGTTACATATAACAATATATAGCCGTCAAGTTACATTAGTGATATCAATTATATATAACAATATATGGCCGTCAAGATACATTAGTGATATCCATTATTTATAACAATAAACATCAGTGATATCCATCATATATAATAACATAAAGCCGTCAAGATACATTAGTGATATCCATTATATATAACAATATATAGCCGTCAAGATACATTAGTGATATCCATAATATATATCAATATATAGCCGTCAAGATACATTAGTGATATATATTACATATAACAATATATAACCGTCAAGATACATCAGCGATATCCATTATATATGACAGTATAAAGCCGTCAAGATACATCAGCGATATCCACTATATATAACAATATATAGCCGTCAAGATACACCAGTGATATCCATTACATATAACAATATATAGCCGTCAAGATACATTAGTGATATCCATAACATATAACAATATATAGCCGTCAAGATACATTAGTGATATCCATTACATATAACAATATATAGCCGTCAAGATACGTTAGTGATATAGCCGTCAAGATACATTAGTGATATCCATTAATTATAACAATATATAGCCGTCAAGTAACATTAGTGATATCCATTATATATAACAATATATAGCCGTCAAGATACATAAGTGATATCCATTATTTATAACAATAAACATCAGTGATATCCATGATATATAATAACATAAAGCCGTCAAGATACATTAGTGATATCCATTATATATAACAATATATAGCCGTCAAGATACATAAGTGATATCCATAATATATAACAATATATAGCCGTCAAGATACATTAGTGATATCTATTACATATAACAATATATAGCCGTCGAGATACATTACTGTTATATATTACATATAACAATATATAGCCGTCAAGTTACATTAGTGATATCCATTATATATAACATTATATAGCCGTAAAGATACATTAGTGATATCCATAATATATAACAATATATAACCTTCAAGTTACATTAGTGATATCCATTAAATATAACAATATATAGCCGTCAAGATACATAAGTGATATCCATTATATATAACAATAAACATCAGTAATATCCATTATATATAACAACATAAAGCCGTCAAGATACATTAGTGATATCCATTATATATAACAATATATAGCCGTCAAGTTACATTAGTGATATCCATTACATATAACAATATATAGCCGTCAAGTTACATTAGTGATATACATAACATATAACAATATATAGCCGTCAAGATACATTAGTGATATCCATTACATATAACAATATATAGCCGTCAAGTTACATTAGTGATATCCATTATATATAACAATATATAGCCGTAAAGATACATTAGGTACTTGTGAAAACACTTCGATCAATTGTTTCAACAACTGAGACAAACTGTGTATGATACAAACATGTCACGAAGGTTAGCAACCGTTTTTATAGCATGTCTCTTTTTCTGTTCACTTTATCTAAGAGACAATATCACTACTGTCAGCTCCAGGCATTAATGTCAGCCATCTCTTATACGAGTATTTGTTTTTGCATGTTAAAAACTATGAAAACGTATTTCTATCTACAAAAGGAAATACACAAAGGACAAAAAGTATCTCATTTGTTTGTATTTTGGTTATATTGATGTCTAAAGACAGTTCTGTTGAATGGTACTATAGCATGCAAAATATGTCGTCTATGTATTTGGGACAAACCGTTACACGGAAGTTATCTGTTATCATTCTGAACACAGGATGTATTAGATTTGTCATGCAAGAAAGTGCACAATGCTAGATATATGAGTCTCTTACACACCATGGTAATATTGGTATGAACATGACTGCACTACTTTAAACTACAGGATTAAAGACAATCGGGCGTATAGAAGACTCCGAACACAGTTCCACCGAAAAAAGGCGAGAATGGTGAAGTCAATGAGGAAGAACATATTTATTATTTTATGAACTTGTTCATGCTGGACAAGTAGGGCGTGTACTTGTTCATGCAGTTCCGGTAGTTTAGACTGTATTTTGTTATTAAAAATTAATTTTGATTTTATTTTTATTAAAAAGACAACAGACAAAGCCGCCGGGCAGGATTAAATCCATGACCCTCCTTGGGTTCACTGGATCACGCGTCGTGTAAATAACGTAATATACACCTTTGTCAATTTATGATAATGAAAAATATAAGGTATAGAATGTTTGTGAAAATCTACTAAAAATTTATAAATCACTTTCCGATATATAGAAAATATAACACTGTTTTGTGACCACTCTCGTACTTCCTTTTAATTCGATGTACATGTACACGTGAGAAAGGATTCATTCTGAGGTCTTCTTCACAACCAAAATTGGATACTAGTATGCCATTTATACGTAAATTATTACATAATATGCATATGCATTAAACACAGTATTTCTTAGAACTATAAAATAGTAGAAGTTCAACGAAAGACAATTATATCACGGCAGTAAACATAGTTGAAAAAAGTCGAAATAAACAATTACAGCATTTACTATTAAGTTCATCATAAAATTATACAGCTTTTAAAACAATTGATTCTCTTTCTAACCACCGTCAAATAAATGTGCAATTCTCACTGTAATCAAATTCATTTTGTCAATAACACTTCACGCATACAACCCGGTTGTTATTTAAAATCAATTTGTAATCCATTATTTAGAGAAATTTCAGAAACACCATACACTCACGCAGTTGTTCTCGAGAAATTGCAAGGCATTTAAGAAACGAAAGTTAATAGTCGCATTCCGACCAGAGGCATGTCCTACTATTATATAAGGAAAATAATGACACATTTTATAGGATAATAAAAAAGAGAATCACAATTGCATCATATCGCTCACTTGAATCAAAAGTCAATACTAATAATAATTTTGTACTTTAGCCATATATGGGAAATATGCTTCTGACTGTTATGATTTTTGAGGAAACAATCTTGGTAGCAGTTCACCGAACACATGTGCCAAATTATATGGAAATCTGGCAAGATGATTCAGATCAGGAGGCCTATAGGGTAACCAGCCCCACCATGTGGCGGTCATGTTTTTAAACGAATCATAATTCGTAAAAGGTTACAAATATTTCTGCAAAATTTTAAGAGGATTTTCAAGGTTTTCATTATTTATATATACATGTAATACATATAGAGAAAAATAAGCCATGGTGGCCATCCAAACGGATTGATTAATCTTGGTAGAAGGGCACACATGGGACATTTCTGTGAAGTTATTTTGAAATCGAGCCAGCCAGACTAGAATATTTTTAATGTTAGTTTTTTCTTTATGTTGCTATGGCAACGAGAATTCTGAAGGGTATAGTATTCTTTGAACAACTTTTGAAGAGGACAATACAATGAACACCCTTACTAGGTTTCATCAGTTGATATAAGAGGAAAGTTCAAATGAAGTTTTCACTATAGTTATATAGACAATCAAGCCCCGTCCGTTTGAAATAATGTTTTTGAAGAATCGAAACATATTGAACAATCTTTGTAGAAGGTCACCGAAGAAATATTTTAGCGAAATTATATTATCAGGTCAGACGAGAAGATTTTCGAATTTTTTACTTTTACTTTAGCCACACAGGCAAAGGGTTACCAACTGAACATTTTTGCCAAATTATATTGAGCTCCGTCCAGCAGTTTTAGACGAGAGGATTTGTTTAAAGTTTGCACAATGGCCATACAGATAAGCCAGTTAAGCTCCCTGGTGGCCATGTCTTTTGACAAATCACAACCTGGTACAGGGTCACCTAAGAAACATTTCTATTAAATTATATTGAAATTCGATCAGCGGTTAAAACGAGAAGATTTTTTAAGTTTTGACTATATTCTTATAGAGGATATCAGTTCCTGCCCCACCCTCACTTGCAACCATGTTTTATGACTTTTGAAAAACTTTGTACAGAGTCTCCAAAGGAACATTAATTGTTTTACTATAGCCATATAAGGAAACTCATCCCGCTCATAGCGAACACGTTTTTTTACGATTCGCGACGGCTTGATTTATCTTAATACAGGGTCGCCCAAGGAACATTTTTTCGAAATCGGACCAGTTGTTTCTTCTGACAAAAGGCCACGACAATACAAAACGCCAAAAACTGGTGTCGAAACATGTGTGTTTTATTTTATGTCCTACGTCGGGTCGATAATAAACAATGGACAAAACAAGACCAAACTAATCATTGCCACACGTTCGAGGATTGCTTGAAAGGTGATTGGCTTGATATTCTTTTATTCCAGCGATCCTGTCATTCAAATTCCTACCCAAAATGGTCGATATGTTGACTTGTAACATTTTAAAAGGTATATCTTGAAAAAAGATAAAACAGGTATGTTAAAAACACGACCAGCCACTGGCTTGCGCGCTATACGCCTCCTGCATGACGATGCAGCTGTAAACAAGAGCCAAGTTGCCTAGTTATTTCCGAGAAAAATGTCGTGTAACCACCACACCCACCATACTCTCTAGATGCGCGTCTTTATGATTTCTTTCTATTTCCTTGACTGAAAAACATGTTTGGCCGACGTTAAACAAAAAAATAGTCTCAATTTCGCCATGTATTTGCAGAATATGACGGTGTAGCAAAAAGACAAAGGGCCGACAACTCACGAGGGTAGAAAACAAGTATACTCAAAATAGTATTTACAATTTACAATTTTAATTTTACATGAATAAAATTACGAATATACAATTATACAATATATACAATTTAAAGCAAATTACTCAACAAAATAACACAGCTGGTTTAAAAATATCCTATGATGGAAATAACACTTTTTTACCCAGTTCTTTCTCATGCATGTTCCGCATATCTATATCGCGATCCAAACTGCTTACATCATATGAATGTTAAAAACGGTTATAAAAATACACTATTATTGTATTTAAGATACTACTACTGCGTCCGGATTACTTTGGATTTAGCGTCAATCGTCCCTCTTGGCGATGGCTTTATAAACAGGGTTATCTTCTCTAGAACTCTGTACTGAGTTTATCTGGCTTTACGTCGCCTCATACCGACTTTCTTCGATCGTACTCCGACGCCAGGATCGTCAAGTCGTCAATATGACGAGTATGTGGGTTGTCGTTCTTATGACGGTACTGCCACCAGCTGACTTCTTGTCACGTCTACACGTCGTTAACGTAGCGGACACATGTCTCGCTTACGTCTAAAAACGGCTATACTATATATATAAACTCAGATTTACTAGTTACTCAATATGTAATGACATGGCGTCTATTACTTACCATCTATCAATTTCATAGTATTTTTATCAATATATGATAACAGTACATTCAATTCTTACCATCTAACAGTTTCATGGTAGATTTATCAACATATAATAACAGTGCATTCAATTCTTACCATCTTACAGTTTCAAGATAGATTTATCAATATGTGATAACAGTTCATTCAATTCTTACTATCTGCAGTTTCATGGTAGTTTAAACAACATCTTATATATGAACTTCCGTCAATCTCAAAGTAGCAATCTCTACATAATTTCTCATTCTTTGTGAATATCAGAATAAGCAACCACAAAGTTTAATTACACATATCAATCAATTCTAACATGATGAATTTCAATACTTCATCGTAAACACGATATCAACAGCTCAAAATACGTTCTCAGATTTCTCGGCAAATATTCTAACCAAACGACTCTCAATACCGCGGATGTTGAATTACATTACAGACATTCTCGTCGGAATGGATATGAACAATTTATACAACTTTACTTAGATCTGATTACGTCAAAATGTATCTATCAGACAGTTAAATAACTCAACTGGAACAGTACCATTCTCAATCCTTCTCGTCACGACAACTCCAAAAGATGTTTCTGCTAGACTGGACAGTGTTTCCATAATACAGTCAGACATATATAGCAAAACACTCGACATATCTTAGTGAATTCCGTACAAATTATGAAACAACAAACTTACAGTATATCGTACGATATGGTACGATGCGGATTTTACGCTATTAGGCTGAATGTAAAATTAAATTAGTGTTATAACAAATAAACCCGTTTAGTTATTGTAACTTTCTTAATACTTAATGGAATTTGATGAAAAAAAAACTTTCGAAATGATTCATTCTTTAATCAAAGAATGAATATGTAAAAAGATCTTAAAAACGTTACTCCTATCGAGCTATCGATACGTTTTAACAATTCCAAGCTACTTGTTCTAAACAAAGCCTATTTCATTCCAATAGACACGTACTAGCTGACACTACTTAATTAGGCCATAACAACTTAACTATTTTGTTACAGACGGTGACAGCATATGCTGCAGTTTTTCGGAAATGTATTTCGCGTTTGAAAACGGGCATTTCGGTTAATAGAGATATTGCTAATGTGGCCGCTCTTCACGTTCGATGTCATTTTGAATCAACGAACAAGTCTATATGTTCTATGTGCGTATGTGTAGCTTCAATTGCAGAATTCCATCGGATCAGCCTGCTCCACATGACAAAACAATTATTATACATTTTTAAAATCAGTTTAGTGTATATGAACAATGCAGTTATTAGTTGACCAGTCGCATTTGCTCCGGATTTCGGAAGTAGTCACTAGTGACATAATATAAGGAGCAGTAAGTTTCTAAGTGAACGAAGAAAATATTGTTATTTCGATTGATATAGGTTTTTTATATGCTGATAATGACAATGTATTTGTGATTATAAATTAGCTAACTGAGGATTTTGCGACGTTGGTTTTACAAGAAAGTTTGCATTAAGTTTTGTTTTTAGCCATACAGTCGTGTGCAGTTTATTCCGGTCGACTTTGAATGTTTGCATCAATATATTCTTGTATTTATACATACTGAAAATGGTCACGAATCGCCGGGTAAATGCCAGAACCACATTATCAAACTATTGTATGCGATATTTACAGTTTTAGAATATGTATGCAAGGATATTCCATAAATGTTTTGGTTAATATCATCCTTACTATTAACAATTCGATGCTTATATTTACGGTAGTCGTTGTACAAACGATGTTCATCCTCTAACAAATTTCCAATTCTGTATCGTGCGTTTATAAAATCAGTTTTGTTTTGTGACCATTTGTTTCACTTTCTAACATATCAAATGACACTCTTAGTATTGTTGAAACATGTCGTAATTAATTATTCAATACAGATTAATACGGGTTTCTAGGGGTCATTTTCAATACAAGTTCCAACTTGCTTCCATCAAATGTAATTTTCATAATCAGTTATTTTTGAACGATCACACTTATATTTACGGAAAGTCATAACTTTTGTTTTGAAGTATTCATTTTTCTTTCTCTTTAAATCTTTTATTTCTCATTATACACATACATATATGTATGTACATAACAAAAAATTTTTCATAACATAATAGAAGAAGATTAGTGTGAAAAATATATACCGGCATGCTAAGATTTGATATTAATAAGTATAATCAGAATATTTTTATATGTTCTAATAATAAACATTGAAAACTGTTCATAATAATGAAATTTCTTTATTTATAATTTTTAAATTTAAGAAGAAATATTTGTTTGTTTTGCATTCTTCTTATATATTTACTTTCTTTTAATTAGGCAATGTCACAATGGGTTATATAAATACTACTTTTATGTATAAAAGGGAAAATAAGTTAGTTTATGTACAATGTAAGGGTAGTAGTTAAGTGTAGGGAGTTAGGATAAAGAGAAGAACAAACTTAACACTCTTAGTCTGCAATCAGTATGTTGACGTCATTAATTTAGTTGTAATTTGTCCCATTTTCCGTTATGTCGTCCAAGTTTTTCTTTTGCCGTTGCAATTATTATCTCTATATTCTGTATGTGTTTTAAATATTTTATAAAATCAATAAACATTGGAATTGTTTTTGCATACTTGTTTTTGTAAATGAAATATTTAGCATAAATCAATATAGTATTAAACACATTTGAATTACTGCTCCATTTAGTACATCCAAGAGATATTACCATATAATTCAACTTTATTGTTAACTGCTTTTCGTTAAGATGTACTTAAAGATGTGGCGGAAAGCTCTAGCAAATTGACATTCCTAATACAGATGTAAGTTTGTTTCAGCATTTATGGCACAGAAATCACATAAACTTGTATTACATAATGTTGCATTTATACAGAAATTTATTGTTATAGGTATAATTAGCATTATATATTTGTATTGAAAAGCGCGTAATTTTGTATCTATTAGTGATCTGAGCGGTACGGTGTGTACAACTTTCCAGTTAATGGTCGTATCTTCTAATTCCCATTTAATATGACGTTGGATTCTAATATTTCTTTGTGTGATTTTAGTTGTATATTGTATAAAAGTTTATTTGGAATTTTGAGGTTTCGGATTTGTTGCATTAAATTTGTTTCTTTATTATTATCAGCTATATTGTTTTATTTAAGGTTTTGTTTCCACACCTTTGGAATACTTTCGATTAAAATATAATATTTTAAAAAAACAGAATTTTTTAAAGTAATTACTTAGCTTTAAAAAATTGGAAGGTAAAGAATGTTTTTTGTCTATTATCAAATACTTGTTTGATGTACTTGATACCTTTTGAAAGCCATTCTTTATAAAATAAAGTTTTGTTTTTGTTTTTGATATACGAATTGTTCATTATATCTGGTTGTTTAATGCTTCTGGATTATTTTCAAAGTTTATGTTTGACCAAGATTGTAATATTTCAATTAAATAATTGGAAATCTGATGGTTTTGTGTTTTAGTATATTCATTTTCATTTGTATTACATTGAAATAATGATATGTTATGTCTATATGTTAATAAACTCCATTGTTTTTATTATCTTTTATTCTTTTGACCCATCCCACTTTTATTGCTTTTATCAACATATTTACGTCGAAGACCCCTATTTTCGTAGTCTTGTATTATGTTTTTTCGACTAATTTTGTCAGGTTTACCGTCACATAAATAATCGTAATTACTATATACTTTTATTGATTAAATTAATTAATTCTGACGTTGGATTTTCAAGGACTGTAAGAAGGTATACAAGTTTTGGTAATGCAAATGTTTTGATAACATTTTTTTCCCAATAATTGATAAATCATGTCTCTTCCATCTTTTTAAACAGTCTGAAAACTCCTGTATTTTTGTATTAAATTCAATTCATTATATTTGCTTCTGTCATTTGAAAAAACAACTCCCAATTTAGATGAACATTCTGATGTCCATATAAATATAATGTTTGTACCAAATGTATCAGAAGATTTTTTTAAAGATCCGATCTGAATATAACAGGTTTTTTGTTGTTTAATTTTAAACAAGATATTTTACTAAAATCATTTAGCCTTTTTATCAGAGATGTAAATGTTTTATATGACCCATCCATCATAGAAGTGGCATCATCTGCAAATGCTGTATTTTTAATTTTTCTATTAATTATGTTTATACCCTTTATATCTCTATCTGCTTTATAGTATCTCTATTAGAATAAATAAATATGGTGACAGTGGACATCCTTGTCGTACTCCTCTATATATGTCGAAAAACTCGGACATGTGTCCGTTATTAACTACACAACTTTGTGCATCGTTGTAAACAGTTTAATTAAATTTACAAAAGAATTACCAAAATTTAAATTTCCAAGAGCTTTAAAAATAAAATCAAGATCTATACTATCGAATGCCTTTTCGAAATTGGCAAAAAATGTAAGTCCTGGTTTGTTTTCAGCATTTAAATATTCTACTCCTTCAAAGATAGTTTGAATGCTTTCGCCTATATATCTTCCTTTTAAAAACCCCGTTTGACTATTATTAATAAGATTATTTAAAACTTTTTTCATTCTATTTGCTATAGATTTTGTAGTTATTTTATAATCAATATTAAGTAAACTTATTGGTCTCTAGTTACCTAATGATGGTAAATCTTTATCTTTCTTAGGTATAAGAGAACTTATACCTTGTTTTTTAATTGTTGTTGATGTATTGTTTTCGTATGAATAACTTGTAGAGTTTATGTAATAATTTTTAATTGTATTCCAAAATATTTTACAAAATTCAGCTGTAATTCCGTCTGATCTTGGACTTTTGCCATTTTTCATTTCTTTGAGGGCCGGTAAACATTCTGTTTCATTTATAAGACCTTCACATGAATTCTTTTCATCTTCGTTCAACAATGTATTTTCTAATTGTGTTAAAAACGAGTCATCATTATTTATTGTGTTATCTTTACTGTATAATGTTCTGTAGAATGATTTAGTTTCCTCTAAAATATCCTTTGAGTTCGTAATTTCGCTATTATTTTTAACAAGTCTTTTGATAGTTTTATTTTTTGATCTTTTCTTTTCTAAATTGCTAAAAAAACTACTTTTTTGCCCCTTCTATCCATTCTACTTTTGCTCTAAGTAATATTCCCTTTGTTTGTGTTTATTTTTTTTCTTTAATTCAGATTTCTTTTCTTTTATATTATTTAAAATTGTCATATTGTTTTGATTATTGGATAGATCTTTCTCTAAAATATTAATATCAGTTTTAAGTTTCACTTCTAATTTTACTGTTTACTTTTTCTTTTTTTTTTTAGATAGTTTCATTCCTGATTGTACCCTTAATAATTTCCCATAATGTGTTAGGATTAGCTTCTTTATTGATATCTGCTATTTCTTGTATCGAATATTTTATTTTATCCTGATAATCCTTTTCTAAAGTAATACTATTATTAAGTTTAAAAAAGCCTGGTCTTCTAGGTTAAGTATCCACATTCATATTAAAATACACTAACGAATGGTCTGACCGTAACCCGGTTGTAATTTTACATTTTGTAATTGCATTTACTATGTTGTTCGAAGTATTCATAACAGATTTCCACTTTTGACAGTATTTGATAAAATGTCGGTATTGTTATCTTGCATTTAATTTTACAGATATTCTTTTTAATTCAATGTAGATCTGTTGTACACAATGTTAAGAATTGTCACCTGCAACTGATTATCATCACCATCATCATTATCCGTGTAGGTTCTCCTAAGCCTGAAGTATATCGTCTTTTGCTCATTTAATTTGGTTAGTGTCATGTTTTGTTTAATAAGAAAGCGCATTGATTGCATCTGCGACATGCAACATTTAACGTTTCTGTTACATATAGATGCTATACCTGAACATGTGGGATCTACAGCGTTTAACAGAGGACTGTGACGAGGGTAATACACACACCTCCTGTTGTATAACAGAGGACATTAGATGAGGGTTATAACCAAACTTCCTGTCGTATAACAGAGAACATTAGACGAGGGTTATAACCACACTATCTATCGTATTAAAGAGGACATTAGACGAGGGATATATCCACACCTCCTGTCGTATAAAAGAGGACATTATACGAGGTTATATACACACCTCCTGCCGTATAACAGAGGACATTAGACGAGGGATATATCCACACCTCCTGTCGTATAACAGAGGACATTAGACGAGGGTTATATACACACCTCCTGTTGTATTACAGAGGACATTAGACGAGGGATATATCCACACCTCCTGTCGTATAACAGAGGACATTAGACGAGGGCTATATCCACACCTCCTGTCGTATTACAGAGGACATTAGACGAGGGATATATCATCATCTCCTGTCGTATAACAGAGGACATTAGACGAGGGTTATATCCACACCTCCTGTCGTATAACAGTGGACATTAGACGAAGGATATACTTTTTTCATTGTCGGTAAGATTTTGTATGCGAAATAGGTTTCGCTTTGCCTCAGTTTCATTTTAATTAATGCTGCTTCTTTATTAATTTAATGAAAAAATAAATAAATAACATAATAAGATACTTATATCTTGTAATACCCTTACTCTAAACAAGAGGTTGTTAATGACATCAAATACTTCATTGTGTTTGACATTACGTAAAGTTTGTTGAATATTTCACTTTTTATGATGGCAAGGAATCTTAAAACATTCCGTTTTACTTTTTTCATGGGCCTGCTACTTTGAACTGTTTACAATCGATTAAATTGAAAAGTAATATAAACATTTTTCCGTTTTCATTGAATTAATTTACTGTTCAAAATGTCACGTTGTTTCCTCGCAACTGGTATTGCAAATTAAAATACCATCTGTTAACTATGTAAAACTAGATAAACCATTACCTCAGGGAAGCCGATGACAATCTCAACCATTTAACGAAAAAATAAAACATTAACTTAGTAATAATTTCCTTGACACTGGAATATGACACGCGTTTGTTGTAGGTTACTGCAGACGTAATTCATAAATCCAGAATTTGTACATCGGTGGAGAAATGGAGAAAATGACATAATCTACTACATATACATGTAATTATTTGGACTAACTTCAAATCCGTATTAAATAGGATACTTTTACACAGCATATATTTCCCTAATCTAATAGATTTTACATATTTTAAATTGGCTAAGAATGCATTCTACTATATTTCCATAAATGGATACATGTATAAACGATAATAATTAAATGTCAGGAGATATGTTTGTTTAATTAGGATTTGGTTATAATCTAACATACTTATGATATTTTTTTTCGAAATAAGCTTAAGAATTGTTTTTCTTCGATGCTGTTCAGATTCGAATTTGTATTTCGGATATCATTGATTTCGGATATATTTGATTCGGATATCGTTGAAATATAATTTCCATTACAAACCAGAAATAGGAACAGATGTTCAAGGTAAATCATAACAGGACAGACATAGAGATATATGTTCAAGAGTTATCATTACAAAACAGAAATAGGAACAGATGTTCAAGAGAAGTAGTTACAAAACAGACATAAAGACATATGTTCAAGAGAAATCATTATAAAACTGAAATAGAGACAGATGTTCAACGGAAAAAATTATAAAACTGAAATGGAGACAGATGTTCAGTAGGAATCATTATAAAACTGAAATAGAGACAAATGTTCAGTAGAAATCATTTTAAAACAGAAATAGAGACAGATGTTAAGTAGAAATCATTATAAAAATATAAAACAGAAATAGAGACAGATGTTCAGAAGAAATCATTATAAAACTGAAATAGAGACAGATGTTCAAGAAAATCATTATAAAACAGAAATAGAGACAGATGTTCAAGAGAAATAATTGTTAAACTGAAATAGAAACAGATGTTCAGTAGAAATCATATTAAAACAGAAATAGAGACAGATATCACTATAAATCATTTTAAAACAGAAATAGAGATAAATGTTCAGTAGAAATCATTTTTAAACAGAAATAGAGACAGATGTTCTTTAGAAATCATTATAAAACAGAAATATTATTAAACTGACCACTGAAAAACATGATCGTGGACCAGGATATTTTAAACCTAATAATAGTGTCATACTAGATAAAGAATATTAAGACAAAATCAAACAATCTATAAAAGAAATAGCGGAAATAAATAAAGAAGCAAATCCTAATATTTTATGGCAAATTATTAAAGGTACAATCAGTAATGAGTCAATCAAATACACATCTTTTAAAAAAAGAAAACATTAAAAAAAGAAATCGAATTAAAAAATAATATAGATAATTTTAAAAAAGAACTATCAGAAAATCCCAATAATGAAACTGTAATAAGTCATATAAACAATAAGAAAATTGAATTAAACAGAATTATTGAAGAACAAACTAATGGAATTATTCTAGGAGCTAAAGCAAAATGGGTTGAATGGGCCGAAAAAAATACTAAATATTTCAGTAATCTAGAGAGAAAAAGATCCGAGAGTAAAACTATAAATCAACTTATCAAAAATAAAACAGAAATAACAAAGTCTGAAGATATTTTATATGAAACTAAACAATAATATTAAACTTTATATATTAAAGTAAATACATATTTAAACGATCATGAAGATTTTTTTTTTCAGTTAATAGGGATTCTGTTTTAAATGATCAACAAAAGCAAGTATGTGAAGGTATTTTAAATGAAGAAGAATGTACATTAGCTCTAAAAGATAGGTTTTATTCGTTTATTAAGCCAAATATGGCCCATGTATATTTATCTTAATTACAAACATATATATGTTATTGGTACATGGCAAGTGACAATATGCATGAATTTTAACTTAGTTCGTATGGCAATGTTTAATATAATATATAGGCTTATTAATTTGCATGGAGTTCACGATGTTTATCGTCATTGTTAATGGTTTGGTACATTATCCAAACATTAACAAAATTCGGTCCAATGGGAGAGAAGCTTGTCGCTGTGGGTTTTCGCGCATTTTTGTGATCTTTCAAAGCGAAATTATTCCCTTTATCCACAGATCTAAATAATTTATTTATCTTTGGTCACAATAAGTCGTTTGCAAATTAGCATAATTATTTTGTTCAAATGTTAGTGGCTTACAATTACAATATGTTTTACTAGTCCATAGTCGATAATCGTATAGCACTCCTGAGATCGAGGTATACAATATAAAATAGTGTTATTCAATGAAATTGAATAGTTTGAACAAAACGTATTTTTCGAAATTAGACTGCAAGGGATACAAGTCACTTTAAAACATGTATAGAGTATTGTTATTAATTATTTCAATAATAAGGGTTCTATATCGTATGTTAATTAGTTATCATTCTTAATTTAAATGCTTTGTATATATAAACACAGAGTTTTCTTAATTCAGATTGGTTAGCGCACTTCAATAGCTGTGTGCCTTTAAAATAGCTTGTGTGTCTCCAGTAATATGGTTTCATATATGTTTACCTTAGTTCACTTTATTTTTTAAATTCTATTAGGAAGTAGTATTCGTCTTCTAAAATATTACATTGTCTACATTTTCTATCTTGAAATGGAACACTAACAGGTTTTCGCCACCTACCGCACTCTACTTCAAGTCTATGCGAAGATAGTCGGAATCTTGAAAAAGCTTTCCGATATTTTTCTATATTTATAACATTTAGATTATGTGAAAATTCAAAAGAAGTAAACGTTCTAAAGAATAATGCTCTCGATGACTCATCTAGTTCTGCGGTCCGATTCTGTATACAAATATCATTAAGTCTTTGTTTAAAAACTGATAAAAACAGTTTGTTATCTCATACTCCTTGACTATGCCATACCTCATAAAAACCTAGTTTAGATAATAAATTTTGTACTTATGACACCCAGTTAATTCTATTTCGGAACCTCTCATTTTCAGTTTATAGCATGTTATAAACAATTTTAATATATTTAGTATTGCTTGAGCTACAAATTTTTAACCAGTATTTTATAATGTTTAAATATCACTTATTTATATAACTGATCCTCCCTGTCTCTCCATAAATGAAATTATTTTGTGTCGATAGCTTTACGCCTAAAAGCCTCTTACAAAAAACTTAAATGTATTCTTTCTACCTGCGCACCTTTGTTAAACCCCCATACCTCCGATGAATAGTTCAGAATAGGCGTAAGGAGCTTATAAGATAACTCTAAAATATGTTTTGGAGAAATATTAGTAAAATTGTTTATAGCCATTTAGTTTTAAAAATAGCCTTAAGGGCTTGTCCCGAAAGTACTATCGGTTTCATTAAAAGATCCACCTGACATGAATAAAATCCCTAAATATTTAAATTTACTTATAATCTCAATGACTGTATCATTATATTTGAATCTCAAGTTTGTTGGTAAACTTCCCCTCTTTCTGAACACCATAATTTTATTTTTTGCCGTATTAACTGTTAATTTCCAACTAGTACAATACTCTGCTAAAACATTTAATGCGTTTTGTAAATCTTCTGCCGATTTTGCTAATAAAATCATATCATCAACATATAACAATAAACATAGATTAAACATACCGACATCAATTCAGATATGAAAAATGGAAAGTCCCCGAGGTCAGATGGATTAACAATTGAGTTTTATAAAATTTTCTAGAACACATTAAAAAATATTACATAAATTCTATCAACTACTCATACGAAAATGGTGAATTAACAGAAATGCAAAAAACAAAGCATAATAACTCTTATACCAAAGAAAGACAAAGATTTAAAACAATTGAATAACTGGCGACCAATAAGTATTTTAAATATAGATAATTGATCACAACAAAAGCGA
The DNA here is from genome assembly GCA_029582155.1 of Panopea generosa. Classification (NCBI taxonomy): domain Eukaryota; kingdom Metazoa; phylum Mollusca; class Bivalvia; order Adapedonta; family Hiatellidae; genus Panopea; species Panopea generosa. Next base: position 30,038,301 of record CM055902.1, on the reverse strand, counting down.
TAGCTAACAGAATGGAAAAGGTTTTAAACACAATATAAATGACAGTCAAACGGGGTTTCTAAAAGGACGCTATATTGGTGAAAACATACGAACCATTTTTGAAGTGATTGAAAGTTTAAATGATGAAAACAAACCTGGTTTAATCTTTTTTGCCGATTTTGAAAAAGCTTTCGATAGTATTGACCACAATTATATCTTTGAAGTGCTTAATCATTTTAATTTTGGAAATTCTTTTATTAGTTGGATTAAAATGTTTTATAATGATGCACAAAGTTGTATAATAAATAATGAACACTTGTCAGAATTCTTTAAAGTAGATAGGGGAGTAAGACAAGGATATCCACTATCGCCATATCTGTATATTTTAGCTATTGAAGTTTTATATAAATCTGTTCAAAACGATGTTAATATTAAAGGCATAACCATATACGATAGAGAGATTAAAAATACTGCTTTTGCAGATGATGCCACATTTATGCTGAATGGAACAAAAAATACTTTTACAACCTTAATAAAGAAAATTGACAAATTCAGTAAACTATCAGGTCTTAAACTCAGTTCTAGTAAAAAAACTCAAATGAATCTTTTAATACCAAAACAAAATTCATATGGACATCTGACAGTGCAGCTACCCTGGGAATCACATTTACAAATAAAAAACAACTATATCATGAATTGAACCTTATTCCAAAAATAAACCAATTTTGTAATTGCCTTAATCGATGGAAGAAGTATAATTTATCTATAATCGGAAAAATTGTAGTGATTAAAACATTTGCATAACCAAAACTAATATATCCGCTAACCGTACTTGAAAATCCACCAATTGAATATTTTGATTTAATAAATAAGAGCATGTATAACTTTTTATGGAATAAAAAACCAGATAAAATAAATAGAAAAACAATTATACAAAACTACGAAAATGGGGGTTTAAAAATGATAGATCTACGATTATTTATTAAATCGATTAAAGCCGGGTGGGTCAAACGTATTATAAAGGGGACTGGAAACACATATACTTAAAACAATTAGATAAATAGGGAGGACGATTTATATTTAAATGTAACATCAAAGGGACGAGACCTAAACAATACAACTCAAATAACTTCTAAATTTTTATCAGACATACTATCATCATGGTCAAATATAAACTTTAGTGAACATACTGAAAATGTAAAAACGCAGGTAATATGGAATAACTCCTTCATTAAAGACAATAACAAAACACTTTTCTACAAACCATGGTATGATAAAGGAATAAAATATATTGACCAACTCTTTGATAACAGACATCAATTATTTCATACCTTTCAATATATGAAATCGATACATGCTTTAGACAACACAGATTTTTTAAAATATTATAAACTTATTCAAAGTATACCTCGCTCTCGAAGGTTAAACTCAAGAATGATATTATATAATCAAATACGCAACAAACAAAACTAGTAAAACAAATTAAGACTCCAAACAGTCCAAACAAATATTTATATAATAAACAATTAAATTGTATCGAAAACACGTGAGTCATCAAGCCGCATATTAAATAGGAGCAAGAAATAAATAACATAAACTGGAAAACTGTACATAATATACCTATCGAATCTTTAATAAATACAAAATTAAGGGCGTTTCAATATAAATACTTGATGGGAATTATCCCAAACAACAAATTTCTGTTTAAATGTAATATTAATAACACAAGCTTGTGTGACTTTTGCAACATGCATGTGAAAATCAAATAAACATTTGTTTTTGGAATGTCACATTTCGAGAAGTTTTTGGACAGAAATTCAAATGTTTTTAAATGAAAAACAAATACACATACATTTGAATTATTCAATGATATTCTTCGGATATGTGGACCAGAGTAGCTACACTAACATATTAAACCGTATATTGATATATGCAAAATACTTCATTTTTAAAAACAAATATGCAAACACAATACCGAATTTTAACAATTTTAAAAAATATTTGAAATACCATGAAAACCTTGAAAGATTAATTGCACTGACAAAAGACAAAATGACACAACACGAAAACAAATGGAATAAACTGCAACTTTTCTAATACGAAATGCTAATCTATAAAGTGACAGTGTGGAGTAATTTACCTTTCTTTCTAAAAAAAATCTTATTCTCCACTTTCTTTTTTCTCTTCTCTCCGACCTATTCTGTCAAAATCCTAAACTTTATTTCTGATATTACGTTCATAAACAAATATATATGAAGATTGTAGTAAATTGCATTATGTATGTAATTAAAAATTGTATGTCAATGTACTATGGAAATAAAAAAAAAAGAAAAAAAGAAAAAAAAAACAGAAATGGAGACAGATGTTTAAGAGAAATAATTATAAAACTGAAATAGAGACAGATGTTCAGTAGGAATCATTATAAAACTGCAATAGAGACAAATGTTGAGTAGAAATTGTTTTAAAACAGAAATAGAAACAGATGTTCAGTTGAAATCATTATAAAACAGAAATAGAGACAGATGTTCAAGAAAATCATTATAAAACAGAAATTGAGACATATGTTCAAGAAAATCATTATAAACAGAAATAGAGACAGATGTTCAAGAAAATCATTTTAAAACAGAAATAGAGACAGATGTTCAAGATAAATCATAACAAAACAGAAATAGAGATATGTTCAAGAGAAGTCATTACAAAACAGAAATAGAGACAGATGTTCAAGAGAAGTCATTACGTTTTTTCATCGGTTTACCCCTTTTTCAAATAAGTAGGCTATATATAGAATCAACTAAATGAGATTTGAGAATCGCTCAAGTATAAACGCATAATCTTGCGAAATCACGTTTTCAATTATCTAAACTTCCATCCATCGCTGGAACACAAATCTTCATTGTTACTTTGCACAATGGTAGTATCTACAATACGATACCATTTTCTGTTTAAAATTAGTTAAGTTCTTTTAATTACAAAATTGTATTTGCTAAAATGACAAATATAGATAATGTCTTGTCCATAAATCCAAACATGTTTAAAATTATAAAGTGAAGTGTTAGAAACTGCTTATATGTGAACATGAGCAGCAATACAAATAGGTAAAGATAAAACAGATTTCATCTGACAAATAAAATTTAAAATAAAAAGTTCTTTATCAATTTAAAGTATTTTCATCTGGATATGATATTTCTTTTATAAAATAATAACACAATATGTATTGTAATATCTATATTATTGGAATCGTGACAAAGGATTCGCCAATGTCACACACACACTAATGACAGTGGAAATAAGTTAACATGGATGATAACCAAACTGGAACTAATAAAAAATATCATAGTAATCGGGCACTACTTAACATTTAAACGACATTTCACTCTTCCTTCCCCTCCGCAACACATTCTAATTACCAGTAATGCGAAACAAACATAGAAATCTAAAACGATATTTTGTTTTGAATAAACGTATATATTTCATAGAAAATACATTTTAAAGCAATTAACATTTCGTATGAACATTTTATGATCCATTTTATTGTAAGATAATATTAAAAACGTGAAATAATAAATGTCTAATAAAAGACCTGGAGTTAAAGGGACACAGTCGCTAATATAGCAACAATCAATACACATGGATGATTGTAATAAATACAATAAAACAGGTCTATGATAAAGCTTCACCCTCGCTCCTACATGTACAATAAAACGTCTTCTGCTGGGCGTATAGCTTTTTATTGTTTACAAAGTAAACAGGGCATATGTTATAAAAAACACCTTTTGTCATTTGGTAGAGATTCATAAATCAAGTATGTGATCTAAAGAAATGAAATCAAAAGAATGAACAAGATTATATTACACGTTTATATAAAGTGTATAAATTAACATGTAAAGTTTTACTTTGTTGCTGCTTCCTTTAAATGATTCAAACACAGTAACTGACTTTGTTTTTTAAAGCATGTGTCAGAGGGACATGTGGAATGTGTCAGAGGGTCTTTTGGAATGTGTCAGAGGGACTAGTGGGAATCTTTGCATTTTATATCTTATTCATTTTGTTTATTTATTTATGTCGGTAGTCTTTATTTAAAGCAATGCGTATTTAACATAAAAACAAAACATTCCAATTAAGAAATAAAGTTATATTTGAAAAGGATGGTTTAAATTCTTGAGCACCTTGGCGTATTAAGTATTTTAGGTAAACACCACTTCAATGGTCATAAGAACACTTCATGTATTTGGGAGAGGCAGTCTGGGGGTGTGGTGTGGGACAGTGTCTCTTGGGTGTTGTGTCGGATATTGTCTCGGGGTGTTGTAATGGAGAGGCAGCCTGGGGTTGTTGTGTGGGAGAGTGTCTGGGGGAGGGGGAGAGTGTCTGGGGAGTTGTGATGGAGAGGCAGCCCGGGGCTGTTGTGTGGGAGAAGCAGCCTGGGAGTGTTGTGTATGAGAGTGGCTGGGGGTGTTGTGAGATAGAGTTAATGTGGGATGTTGTGTGTGGGATGTTATGTGGGAGAGTGGCTGTGGGATGTTTTGTGGGAAAGTGACTGTGGGATGTTGTGTGGGAGAGTGACTGGAGAGTAGCTGTGGGATATTATGTGGGAGAGTGACTGTGGGATGTTATGTGGGAGAGTGACTGTGGGATATGCGTGGGAGAGTGTGGGAGAATGGCTGTGGGATATTGTGTGGGAGAGTGACTATGGGATGTTGTTTGAAAGAGTGTGTGAGAGTGGCTGTGAGATGTTATGTAGGAGAGTGACTGTTGGATGTTGTGTGGGAGAGTGTGGGAGAGTGACTGTGGGATGTTGTATTGGAGGGTGACTGTGGGATGTTGTGTGGGAGAGTGTGGGAAAGTGGCTGTGGGATGTTATGTGGGAGAGTGACTGTGGGATGTTTTGTGGGAGAGTGGCTTGGGGTGTTGTGAGAGAGAGTGAATGTGGGATGTTGTGTGGGAGAGTGGCTGTGGGATGTTGTTTGGGAGAGTGACTGTAGAATGTTGTGTGGGAGAGTGTGGGGAAGTGGCTGTGGGATGTTATGTGGGAGAGTGGATGTGGGATGTTGTGTGGGAGAGTGAATGTGGGATGTTGTGTGGACGAGTGAATGGAGAGTGGCTGTGGGATGTTGTGTGGGAGAGTGTGTGAGAGTGGCTGTGGGATGTTGTGTGGGAGAGTGGCTGTTGGAGGTTATGTGGGAGTATGACTGTGGGATGTTGTGTGGGAGAGTGTGTGAGAGTGGCTGTGGGATGTTGTGTGGGAGAGTGGCTGTGGGATGTTATGTTGGAGAGTGACTGTGGGATGTTGTGTGGGAGAGTGTGGGAGAGTGGCTGTGGGAGGTTATATGGGAGTATGACTGTTGGATGTTGTGTTGGAGAGTGGCTTGGGATGTTGTGAGAGAGAGTGAATGTGGGATGTTGTGTGGGAGAGTGACGGGAGAGTGGCTGTGGGATGTTATGTGGGAGAGTGGCTGTGGGATGTTTTGTGGGAGAGTGGCTGTGGGATGTTGTGTGGGAAAGTGTGGGAGAGTGGCTGTGGGATGTTGTGTGAGAGAGTGGCTGTGGGATGTTGTGTTGGAGAGTGTGTGAGATTTGCTGTGAGATGTTATGTGGGAGAGTGACTGTGGGATTTTGTGTGGGAGAGTGACTGTGGGATGTTGTGTGGGAGAGTGTAGGAGAGTGGCTGTGGGGTGTTATGTGGGAGAATGACTGTGGGATGTTGTGTGGGAGAGTGGCTTGGGGTGTTGTGAGAGAGAGTGAATGTGGGATGTTGTGTTTGAAAGTGGCTGTGGGATGTTGTGTGGGAGAGTGACCATGGCATGTTGTGTGGGAGAGTGGCTGTGGAATGTTATGTGGGTGAGTGGCTGTGGGATGTTGTGTGGGAGAGTGACTGTGGGATGTTGTGTGGGAGAGTGACTGGAGAGTGGCTGTTGGATGTTATGTGGGAGAGTGGCTGTGGGAGGTTATATGGGAGAGTGGCTGTGGGATGTTGTGTGGGAGAGTGGCTGTGGGATGTTGTGCGGGAGAGTGACTGTGGGATGTTGTGTGGGAGAGTGACTGGAGAGTGGCTGTGGGATGTTATGTAAGAGAGTGGCTGTGGGATGTTTTGTGGGAGAGTGGCTGTGGGATGTTGTGTGGGAAAGTGTGGGAGAGTGGCTGTGGGATGGTATGCGGGAGAGTGACTGTGGGATGTTTTGTGGGAGAGTGACTTGAAAGTGGGTGTGGGGTGTTGTGTGAAAGAGTGGCTGTGGGATGTTGTGTAGGAGAGTAACTGTGGGGTGTTGTTTAGGAGAGTGACTGTTGGATGTTGTGTAGGAGAGTGTCTGTGGGATTTTGCGTGCGAGAGTGACTGTAGGGTGTTGTGTGGGAGAGTGACTGTGTGATGTTGCGTGGTTTGAGAGTGACTGTTGGATGTTGTGTGGGAGAGTGTGTGAGAGTGGCTGTGAGATGTTATATAGGATAGTGACTGTGGGATGTTGTGTGGGAGAGTGACTGTGGTATGCTGTGTGGGAGAGTGTATGAGAGTGGCTGTGGGATGTTATGTGGGAGAGTGACTGTGGGATGTTGTGTGGGAGAGTGGCTGTGGAATGTTATGTGGGAGAGTGGCTGTGTGATGTTGTGTGGGAGAGTGACTGTGGGATGTTGTGTGGGAGAGTGACTGGAGAGTGGCTGTGAGATGTTATGTGGGACAGTGGCTGTGGGATGTTATGTGGGAGAGTGGCTGTGGGATGTTGTGTGGGAGAGTGTGCGAGAGTGGCTGTGGGATGTTGTGTGGGAGAGTGACTGTTGGATGTTGTGTGGGAGAGTGACTGGAGAGTGGCTGTGGGATGTTATGTGGGAGAGTGGCTGTGGGATGTTATGTGGGAGAGTGGCTGTGGGATGTTGTGTGGGAGAGTGTTGGAGAGTGGCTGTGGGATGTTATGTGGGAGAGTGGCTGTGGGATGTTATGTGGGAGAGTGGCTGTGGGATGTTGTGTGGGAGAGTGTTGGAGAGTGGCTGTGGGATATTTTGTGGGAGAGAGACTGGGGTGTTGTTTGGGAGAATGTGGGAAAGTGGCTGTGGTGTGTTATGTGGGAGAGTGACTGTGGGATGTTTTGTGGGAGAGTGACTTGAAAGTGACTGTGGGGTATTGTGTGAGAGAGTGGCTGTGGGATGTTGTGTAGGTGAGTGACTGTGGGGTGTTATTTAGGAGAGTGACTGTTGGATGTTGTGTAGGAGAGTGTCTGTGGGATTTTGCGTGAGAGAGTGACTTTTGGGTGTTGTGTGGGAGAGTGACTGTGGGGTGTTGTGTGGGAGAGTGACTGTGGGGTGTTGTGTAGGAGAGTGTTTGTTGGATGTTGTGTAGGAAAGTGTCTGTGGGATGTTGCGTGAGAGAGTGACTGAGGGATGTTGCGTTAGAGAGTGACTGTGAGGTGTTGTGTGGGAAAGTGTCAATTGGATGTTGTGTGGGAGATTTTCTGAGGGGGTATTGAGGGAGAGTGTCTGTTGGATGTTGCGTGAGAGAGTGACTGTGGGATGTTGTCTGAGAGAGTGACTGTGGGATGTTGTGTAGGACAGTGACTGTGGGGTGTTGTGTAGGAGAGTGACTGTGGGATGTTGTGTAGGAGAGTGACTGTGGGGTGTTGTGTAGGAGAGTGACTGTGGGGTGTTGTATAGGAGAGTGACTGTGGGGTGTTGTGTGAGAGAGTGACTGTGGGATGTTGTGTAGGAGAGTGACTGTGGGATGTTGTGTAAAAAAGTGACTGTGGGTTGTTGTGTGAGAGAGTGACTGTGGGATGTTGTGTGAGAAAGTGACTCTGGGATGTTGTGTGTGAGAGTGACTGTGAGAAGTTGCGTGAGAGAGTGACTGTGGGGTGTTTTGTGGGAAAGTGTCTGTGGGATGTTGTGTGAGAGAGTGACTGTGGGATGTTGTGTGAGAGAGTGACTCTGGGATGTTGTGTGTGAGAGTGACTGTGAGAAGTTGCGTGAGAGAGTGACTGTGGGGTGTTTTGTGGGAAAGTGTCTGTTGGATGTTGTGTGGGAGAGTTTCTGAGGGGGTATTGTGGGAGAGTGTCTGTGGGGTATTGCGTGAGAGAGTGAATGAGGGGTGTTGTCTGGGAGAGTGGCTGTGCTATGTTGTGTTGGAGAGTGGCTGTGAGATGTTGCGTGGGAGAGTGGCTGTGGGATGTTGTGTGGGAGAGTGTGTAACAAAGTTAACATTTTTAAACATAAAATGACTACACATAACCCTTAAGCTTTACCAATATATTTATGTACAGGTACGGTAACTACATGTAATAACATAAATGATAGTGAACACTTTTTATATGCAGACTGCATAGTATAACTGATCAGTTGTATTGGTTATTTGAGAGAGGAAGATGTGTTGTGTTGCATAAAGGTCTGGGAATATTGATTCTATGGTGGACAAGAATTTCCAAAACGTCAGCTTGTTAGAGAATGGAACTATGAGACGTGTAAAACAGTTATTATATAAGTATATACTTGGATACACGACGTATATAGATTCCGTGGTGACGTGATATTCCACGACTATAAATGCTATAGCATTTATTCTATGAAGATGTGAAGTGCATAAATTATAAGAAATATAAAACACTTATACGGGAGTGCAGAAGTGAGATAAAGACTAACATTTTATGATATATGATACTAGTTGTTGTGTTACAATGTATAACAGTTAGGTTGTTTGAGAGGAAAATTGATATATAATATATCCATATACATTGTATTGTCATACATTATATTTTTCTTGAATCCACATTTTCTCTTCTTTACCTGTCTCAAACTTTTCTATCTAACTATCTCTCTGATTTATTAAATTGAATTAAATGACATGAATTTATACTGGTGTAACAGTTGTTTATGATAAAAATGTCTTTACTGAACAAAATGACAACATAAACTTTGTCGCTGTGGAGAGTGTTTGTGGGATGTTGCGTGGGAGAGTGAGTGTGGGATGTTGTGTGGGAGAGTGTCTGCGGGATGTTGTGTAGGAGAGTGACTGCGGGGTGTTGTGTGGGAGAGTGGCAGTGGGGTGTTATATGGGAGAGTGGCAGTGGGGTTTTGTGAAGGAGAGTGGCTGTTAGATGTTGTATGGGAGAGTGGCAGTGGGGTGTTGTGTGGGAGAGTGGCATTAGGATGTTGTGTGGGAGATTGACTGTGGGGTGTTGTGTGGGAGATTGACTGTGGGGTGTTGTGTGGGAGAGTGGCTGTGGGATGTTGTGTCGGATAGTGGCAGTGGAGTGGGTGTGGGAAAGTGGCTGTGGGTTGTGTGTGGGAGAGTGTCTAAGAAATGTTGAGTGGGAGAGTGTGGGAGGGTGTCTTGGGATGTTGTGTGGGAGAGGCAGCCTGTGGAGTGCTGTGTGGGAGAGTGTCTGTAGGGTGTTGTGTGGAAGAGTGGCTGTAGGGATGCTGTGTGAAAGAGACGGTCTTTGGGGTGTTGTGTGGGATAGTGACTGTTGGGTGTTGTGTGGGAGAGTGGTTCTGGAATGTTGCATTGGAGAGTGGCTGTGGGATGTTGCGTGGGAGAGTGGTTGTGGGATGTTGCGTGGGAGAGTGGCTGTGGGATGTTGTGTGGGAGAGTGACTGTGGAGTGTGTGTTTCTGAGAGTGTCTGTGGGATGTTGCGTGGGAGAGTGGCTGTGGGGTGTTGCGTGGGATAGTGGCTGTTGGATGTTGCGTGGAACAGTGGCTGTGGGATGTTGCATGGGAGAGTAACTGTGGGATGTTGTGTTGGAGAGTGAGTGTGGGATGTTGTGTGGGAGAGTTTCTGCGGGATGTTGTGTGGGAGAGTGACTGAGGGGTGTATTGTGTGAGAGTGACTGTGGGGTGTTGTGTGGGAGAGTGTCTGGGGTGTTGCGTGGGATAGTGACTGTGGGATGTTGCGTGGGAGAGTGGCTGTGGGATGTTGAGTGAGAGAGTGGCTGTTGGATGTTGTGTGGGAGAGTGGCTGTGGAGTGTTTGTTTCGGAGAGTGTCTGTGGGATGTTGCTTGGGAGAGTGACAGTGGCGTGTTGTGTGGAAGAGTGGCAGTGGGATATTGTGTGTGAGAGTGGCAGTGTGGTGTTGTGTGTGAGAGTGGCAGTGGGGTGTTGTGTGAGAAAGTAGCAGTGGGTTGATGTGTGGTAGAGTAGCTGTAAGATGTTGTGAGTGAGGGTGTTTGTGGGATGTTGAGTGGGATAGTGGCAGTGGGATGCTGCGTGGGAGAGTGACTGTTGGATGTTGTGCAGGAGAGTGAGTGTGAGATGTTGTGTGGGAGAGTTTTTGATGGGTGTATTGTAGGAGAGTGACTGTGGGGTGATGTGTGGGAGAGTGTCTGGGGTGTTTTGTGGGAGAGTTGCAGTGGGGTGTTGTGTGGGAGAGTGAGTGTGGGATGTTGTGTGGGACAGTTTCTGTTGGATGTTGTGTGGGAGAGAGATTGCGGGTTGTTGTGTGGGAGAGTGACTGCGGGGTGTTGTGTGGGAGAATGGCTGTTGGATGTTGTGTGGTAGAGTGAGTGTGAGATGTAATTTGGGACTGTTTCTGCAGGATGCTGTGTGGGAGAGTGACTGCGGTGTTTTTTGCGGGAGAGTGGCTGTTAGTTGTTGTGTGGGAGAATGGCAGTGGGGTGTTGTGTGGGAGAGTGGCAGTGGGATGTTGTGTGGGAGAGTGGTAGGGGGGTGTATGGTGGAGAGTGGCTGTGAGTGTGTGTGGGAGAGTGTCTATGGGATGTTGTGTGGGAGAGTATGGGAGAGAGTCTGGGGATGTTGTGTGGGAGAGGCAGTCTGTGGGGATTGTGTGGGAGAGTGTCTGTAGGGTGTTGTGTGGGAGAGTATGTGGGGATGTTGTGGGATAGAGACAGCCTGTGGGGTGTTGTGTGGGAGAGTGTTTGGGGGTGTTGTTTGAGAAAGTGGCAGTGGGGTGTTGTGTGGGAGAGTGGCTGCGGGATGTTGTATGGGTAAGTGGCAGTGGGATGTTGTGTGGGAGAATATGGAAGAGTGGCTGTGGGATGTTGTGTTGGAGAGTGCCTGTGGTATGTTATGTTGGAGAATGACTGTTGGATGTTGTGTGGGAGAATGGCTGTGGGATGTGTGGGAGAGTGTGGGAGAGTGACCGTGGGATATTGTGTTGGAGAGTGGCTGTATGATGTTGTGTGGGAGAGTGTGGGAGAGTGATTGTGGGAGAGTATGGAAGAGTGGCTGTTGGATGTTATGTGGTAAAGTGTGGGAGGGTGACTGTAGGGTGTTGTGTGGGAGAGTGACTGTTGGATTTTGTTTGGGAGAGTGGCTTTGGGATGTTGGGTTGGAGTGTGGGAGAGTGACTGTGCGATGTTTAGTGGGAGAGTGGCTCTGAGATGTCGTGTGAGAGAGTGGGAGAGTGGCTGTGGGATGTTATGTGGGAAAGTGACTGTGGGATGTTGTGTGGTAGAGTGACTGTGGGATGTTGTGTATGAGAATGTAGGAGAGTGGCTCTGTGTTGTTATGTGCAAGAGTGACTGTGGGATGTTGTGTGGGAGAGTGGCTGTGGGATGTTGCGTTGGAGAGTGTGGGAGAGTGGCTATGGGATGTAATGTGGGAGAGTGGCTTTGGGATGTTATGTAAGAGAGTGACTGTGGGATGTTGTGTGGGAGGGTGTGGAAAAGTAGCTGTGGGATGTTATATGGGAGAGTGGCTTAGGGTTGTTGTGTGGTAGAGTGACTGTGGGATGTCGTTTGGGAGAGTGTGGGAGAGCGGCTGTTGGATGTTATGTGGGAGATTGACTGTGGGGTGTTGTGTTGGAGAGTGTCTGTAGGGTGTTGTGTGGGAGAGTATGTGGGGATGTTGTGGGATAGAGACAGCCTGTGGGGTGTTGTGTGGGAGAGTGTTTGGGGGTGTTGTTTGAGAAAGTGGCAGTGGGGTGTTGTGTGGGAGAGTGGCTGCGGGATGTTGTATGGGTAAGTGGCAGTGGGATGTTGTGTGGGAGAATATGGAAGAGTGGCTGTGGGATGTTGTGTTGGAGAGTGCCTGTGGTATGTTATGTTGGAGAATGACTGTTGGATGTTGTGTGGGAGAATGGCTGTGGGATGTGTGGGAGAGTGTGGGAGAGTGACCGTGGGATATTGTGTGGGAGAGTGGCTGTATGATGTTGTGTGGGAGAGTGTGGGAGAGTGATTGTGGGAGAGTGTGGAAGAGTGGCTGTTGGATGTTATGTGGTAAAGTGTGGGAGGGTGACTGTAGGGTGTTGTGTGGGAGAGTGACTGTTGGATTTTGTTTGGGAGAGTGGCTTTGGGATGTTGTGTTGGAGTGTGGGAGAGTGACTGTGCGATGTTTAGTGGGAGAGTGGCTCTGAGATGTCGTGTGAGAGAGTGGGAGAGTGGCTGTGGGATGTTATGTGGGAAAGTGACTGTGGGATGTTGTGTGGTAGAGTGACTGTGGGATGTTGTGTATGAGAATGTAGGAGAGTGGCTCTGGGTTGTTATGTGCAAGAGTGACTGTGGGATGTTGTGTGGGAGAGTGGCTGTGGGATGTTGCGTTGGAGAGTGTGGGAGAGTGGCTATGGGATGTAATGTGGGAGAGTGGCTTTGGGATGTTATGTAAGAGAGTGACTGTGGGATGTTGTGTGGGAGGGTGTGGAAAAGTAGCTGTGGGATGTTATATGGGAGAGTGGCCTAGGGTTGTTGTGTGGTAGAGTGACTGTGGGATGTCGTTTGGGAGAGTGTGGGAGAGCGGCTGTTGGATGTTATGTGGGAGATTGACTGTGGGGTGTTGTGTTGGAGAGTGGCTGTGGGATGTTGTGTGGGAGAGTGACTCTGGGATAGTGTGTTGGAGAGAGACTGTGGGATGTTGTGTGGGAGAGTGGCTGTGGGATGTTTTGTGGGAGAGAGTGGGAGAGTGACTGTGGGGTGTTTTGGGAGAGTGGCTGTGGGATGTTGTGTTGGAGAGTGTGGGAGAGTGGCTGGGGGTTGTTGTGTGGTAGAGTGACTGTGGGATGTCGTTTGGGAGAGTGTGGGAGAGCGGATGTTGGCTGTTATGTGGGAGATTGACTGTGGAATATTTTGTTGGAGAGTGGCTGTGGGATGTTGTGTTGTGTGGGAGAGTGACTGTGGTATGTTGTGTGGGAGAGTGTGGGAAAGTGGCTATGGGATGTTATGTGGGAGAGTGTGGGGAAGTGATTGTCGGGTGTTTTGTGGGAGAGTGACTGTGGGATGATGTGTGTGAGTGTGAATTTGGAATGTTTTGTGGGAGAGATTGGGAGTGTGACTATGGGGTGCTGTGTCGGAGAGTTACTGTGGGATGTTGTATGGGAGAGTGTGGAAAAGTGGCTGTTGGATGTTATGTGGGAGAGTGGCTTAGGGTTGTTGTGTGGTAGAGTGACTGTGGGATGTCGTTTGGGAGAGTGTGGGAGAGCGGCTGTCGGATGTTACGTGGGAGATTGACTGTGGGATGTTGTGTGAGATAGTGACTATGGGATGTTGTGTGGGAAAGTGGCTGTGAGATGTTGTGTCGGAAAGTGTGGCAGTGGCTGTGGGCTGTTGTGTGGGAGCGTGACTGTGTGATGATATGTGAGAGAGTGAATGTGGGATGTTGTGTGGGAGAATGTGGGAGAGTGGCTGTGAGATGTTATGTGGGAGAGTGACTGTGGGGTGTTGTGTGGGAGAGTGGATGTGGGATGTTGTGTGTGAGAGTGACTATGGGATGCTGTGTTGGAGAGTGAATGTGGGATGTTTTGTGAGAGAGTGTGGGAGAGAGGCTGTGGGATTTTATGTGAGAAAGTGACTGTGGGATGTTGTGTGGTAAAGTGACTGTGGGATATTGTGTGGGAGAGTGTGGGAGAGTGGCTGTGGGTTGTTATGTGCAAGAGTGACTGTGGAATGTTATGTGGAAGAGTGGTTGTGGTTATTGTGTGGGTGAGTGTGGGAGAGTGACTGGGGGTGTTATGTGGGAGAGTAGCTGTGGGATGTTGTGTTGGAGAGTGTGGTAGAGTGGCTATGAGATGTTATGTGGGAGAGTGGCTGTGGAATGTTATGTAAGAGAATGACTGTGGGATGTTGTGTGGGAGAGTGTGGGAAAGTGGCTGTGGGATGTTATGTGGGAGAGTGTGGGAGAGTGTGGGAGAGAGTGATTGTGGGGTGTTGTGTGGGAGAGAGACCGTGGGATGTTGTTTGGGAGAGTGGCTGTGGGATGTTTTATGGGAGAAAGTGGGGGAGTGACTTTTGGGTGTTGTGTAGGAGAGTGGCTGTAGGATGTTGTGTGGGGGAGTGTGGGAGAGTGGCTGTGGGATGTTATGTGGGAGAGCGGCTGTGGGTTGTTGTGTGTTAGAGTGACTGTAGTATTTCGTTCGGGAGAGTGTGGGAGAGCAGCTGTTGGATGTTATGTGAGAGATTGACTGTGGGGTATTGTGATGGAGAGTGGCTGTGGAATGTTGTGTTGTGTGGGAATATGACTGTGGGACGTTGTGTGGGACAGTGTGGGAAAGTGGCTGTGGGATGTTATGTAGGAGAGTGTGGGAGAGTGACTGTGGGGTGTTGTTTGGGAGAGTGACTGTGGGATGCTGTGTGGGAGGGTGAATGTGGGATGTTTTGTGGGAGAGAGTGGGAGAGTGACTGTTGGGTGCTGTGTGGGAGAGTGGCTGTGGGATGTTATGTGGGATAGTGGCTTAGGGTTGTTGTGTGGTAGATTGACTGTGGGATGTCGTTTGGGAGAGTGTGGGAGAGTGACTGTTGGATGTTATGTGGGAGATTGACTGTGGGGTGTTGTGTTGGAGAGTGGCTGTGGGATGTTGTGTGGGAGAGTGACTCTTGGATGTTGTGTGGGAGAGTGGCTGTGAGATGTTGTGTCGGAGAGTGTGGGAGTGGCGGTGGGCTGTTGTGTGGGAGCGTGACTGTGGGAGGTTGTGTGAGAAAGTGAATGTGGGATGTTGTGTGGGAGAATGTGGGAGAGTGACTATGAGATGTTATGTGAGAGAGTGACTGTGGGATGTTGTGTGGGAGAGTGCATGTGGGATGTTGTGTGTGAGAGTGTGTGAGAGTGACTGTTGAGTGTTGTGTGAGAGAGTGTCTGTGGGATGTTGTTTGTGAAAGTGAATGTGGGGTGTTGTGTGGGAGAGTGGATGTGGGATGTTGTGTGGGAGACCGTTTGTAGGATGTTGTGTGGGAGAGTGTGGGAGAGTGATTGTGGGAGAGTGTGGAAGATTGGCTGTTGGATGTTATGTTGAAGAGTCTGGGAGAGTAACTGAAGGGTGTTGTGTGGGAGAGTGACTGTTGGATTTTGTTTGGGAGAGTGGTTTTGGGATGTTGTGTGGGAGTGTGGGAGAGTGAATGTGCTGTGTTTTGTGGGAGAGTGGCTGTTGGGTGTCGTGTGAGAGAGTGTGGGAGAGTGGCTATGGGATGTTATGTAAGAAAGTGACTGTGGGATGTTGTATGGTAGAGTGACTGTGGGATGTTGTGGTGGAGAGTGTGGGAGCGTGGCTGTGTGTTGTTATGTGTTATGTGCGAGAGTGACTGATGGATGCTGTGTGGGAGAGTGGCTGTGGCTATTGTGTGGGTGAGTGTTGGAGAGTGACTTGGGGTGTTATATGGGAGAGTGGCTGTGGGATTTGTGTTGGAGAGTGTGGGAGAATGGCTATGGGATATTATGTGGGAGAGTGGCTGTGGGATGTTATGTAAGAGAGTGACTGTGGGATGTTGTTTGAGAGAGTGTGGGAAAGTGGTTGTGGGATGGAATGTGGGGAGTGTGGGAGAGTGACTGTGGGATGTTGTGTGAGAGAGTGACTGTGGGATATTGTGTGGGAGAGTGGTTGTGGGATGTTTGTGGGAGAGAGTGGGAGAGTGACTATGGGGTGTTGTGTGGTAGAGTGGCTGTGGGATGTTTTGTGGGAGACTGTGGGAGAGTGGCTGTGGAATGTTATGTAAGAGAGTGACTGTGGGATGTTGTTTGAGAGAATGTGGGAAAGTGGTTGTGGAATGGAATGTGGGGAGTGTGGGAGAGTGACTGTGGGTGTTGTGTGGGAGAGTGACTGTGGGATATTGTGTGGGAGAGTGGTTGTGGGATGTTTGTGGGAGAGAGTGGGAGAGTGACTATGGGGTGTTGTGTGGGAGAGTGGCTGTAGGATGTTTTGTGGGAGAGTTTGGGAGAGTGGCTGTGGAATGTTATGTGGGAGAGTGGCTGTGGTTTCGGTGTGTGGTAGAGTGACTGTGGGATGTCGTTTGGGAGAGTGTGTGAGAGCAGCTGTTGGATGTTAGGTTTGGAGATTGACTGTGGGTTATTGTGTTGGAGTGTGGCTGTGGGATGTTGTGTTGTGTGCAAGAGTGACTGTGGGATGTTGTGTGGGTGAGTGTGGGAAGGTGGCTGTGGGATGTTAAGTGGGAGAGTGAGGGAGAGTGACTGTGGGGTGTTGTATGGGAGAGTGACTGTGGGATGCTGTGTGGGAGAGTGAATGTGGGATGTTTTGTGAGAGAGAGTGGGAGAATGACTGTGGGGTGCTGTGTGGGAGAGTGGCTGTGGGATGTTTTGTGGGAGAGTGTGGGAGAGTGGCTGTGGGATGTTATGTGAGAGATTGACTGTGGGGTGTTGTGTTGGAGAGTGGCTGTGGGATGTTGTGTTGGAGAGTGACTCTGGGATAGTGTGTGGGAGAGTCGCTGTGAGATGTTGTGTCGGAGAGTGTGGGAGTGGCTGTGGGCTGTTGTGTGGGAGAGTGTGGGAGAGTGATGGAGAGTGGCTGTGGGATGTTATGTGGGAGAGTGGCTGTGGTTTGTTATGTGGTAGAGTGACTGTAGTATTTCGTTTGGGGGAATGTGGGAGAGCAGCGGTTGAATGTTATGTGAGAGATTGACTGTGGGGTATTGTGTGGGAGAGTGACTGTGGGACGTTGTGTGGGACAGTGTGAGAATATAGCTGTGGGATGTTATGTAGGAGAGTGTGGGAGAGTGACTGTGGGGTGTTGTGTGGTAGAGTGACTGTGGGATGCTGTGTGGGAGAGTGAATGTGGTATGTTTTGTGGGAGAGATTGGGAGAGTGACTATTGGGTGCTTTGTGGGAGAGTGGCTGTTGGATGTTATGTGAGACAGTGTTGGAGAGTGGCTGTGGGGTGATATGTTGGATAGTGGCTTAGGGTTGTTGTGTGGTAGAGTTACTGTGGGATGTCGTTTGGGAGAGTGTGGGAGAGCGGCTGTTGGATGTTATGTGGGAGATTGACTGTGGGGTGTTGTGTTGGAAAGTGGCTGTGGGATGTTGTGTGGGAGAGTGACTGTAGGATGTTGTGTGGGAGAGTGGCTGTGAGATGTTGTGTCGGAGAGTGTGGGAATGGCTGTGGGCTGTTGTGTGGGAGCGTGACTGTGGGATGTTGTGTGAGAGAGTGAATATGGGATGTTGTGTGGGAGCATGTGGGTGAGTGGCTGTGGGATGTTGTTTGGGAGAATGGGGGAGAATGACTCCGGGATGTTGCGTGGGAGAGTGTGGGAGAGTGACTGTGGGTTGTTATGTGGGAGAGTGGCTGTGGGATGTTATGTGGGAGAGTGTGGGAGAGTGACTGTGGGTAGTTGTGTGGGAGACTGACTGTGGGATGTTGTATGTGAGAGTGGCTGTGGGATGTTGTATGGGAGGGTGTGGGAATGTGACTGTAGTGATTTGTGTGCGAGAGTGGCTGTGGGATGTTGTGTGGGAGAGTGTGGGAGATTGGCTGTGGGATGTTATGTGGGAGAGTTGATGTGGGATGCTGTGTGGAAGAGTTACTTAGGGATGTTGTTTGGGAAAGTTTGTGAGAGTGGCTGTGGGGTGTCGTTTGGGAGAGTATGGGAGAGCGGCTGTTGGATGATATCTGGGAGATTGACTGTTGGGTGTTGTGTTGGAGAGTGGCTGTGGGATGTTGCGTGGGATAGTGACTGCTGTAAGTTGTGTGGGAGAGTAAATGTGAGATGTTGTGTGGGAGAATGTGAGAGAGTGGCTGTGAGATGTTATGTGAGAGAGTGACTGGGATGTTGTGTGGGAGAGTGGATGTGGAATGTTGTATGTGAGAGTGTGTGAGAGTGACTGTGGGGTGTTGTGTGAGAGAGTGTCTGTGGGATGTTGTTTGTGAAAGTGACTGTGGGGTGTTGTGTGGGAGAGTGGATGTGGGATTTTGTGTAAGAGAGTGGTTGTAGGATGTTGTGTGGGAGAGTGATTGTGGAAGAGTGTGGAAGAGTGGCTGTTGGATGTTATGTGGAAGAATGTGGGAGAGTAACTGTAGGGTGTTGTGTGGGAGAGTGACTGTTGAATTTTGTTTGGGAGAGTGGCTTTGGGATGTTGTTTTGGAGTGTGGGAGAGTGTATTTGCGGTGTTTTGTGGGAGAATGGCTGTGGGATGTCATGTGAGAGAGTGTGGGAGAGTGGCTATGGGATGTTATGTGAGAAAGTGACTGTGGGATGTTGTGTGGTAGAGTGACTGTGGGATGTTGTGTGGTAGAGTGTGGGAGAGTGGATGTGGGTTGTTATGTGTTATGTGCGATAGTGACTGTGGGATGTTGTGTGGGTGAGTTTGGGAGAGTGACTGGGGGTGTTATGTGGGGGAGTGGCTGTAGGATTTGTGTTGGAGAGTGTGGGAGAGTGGATATGGGATATTATGTGGGAGAGTGACTGTGGGATGTTATGTAAGAGAGTGACTGTTGGATGTTGTGTGGAAGAGTGTGGGAAAGTGGTTGTGGGATGTTATGTGGGGAGTGTGGGAGAGTTACTGTGTGGTGTTGTGTGGGAGAGTGACTGTGGGATATTGTGTGGGACAGTGGCTGTGGGATGTTTGTGGGAGAGAGTGGAAGAGAGACTATGGGTGTTGTGTGGGAGAATGGCTGTGGGATGTTTCGTGGGAGAGTTTGGGAGAGTGGCTGTGGAATGTTATGTGGGAGAGTGGCTGTGGGTTGTTGTGTGGTAGAGTGACTGTGGGATGTCGTTTGGGAGAATGTGGGAGAGCGGCTATTGGATGTTAGGTGGGAGATTGACTGTGGGGTATTGTGTTGGAGAGTTGCTGTGGGATGTTGTGTTGTGTGGGAGAGTGACTGTGGGATGTTGTGTGGGTGAGTGTTGGATAGTGACTGTGGGATTTTATGTGGGAAAGTGAGGGAGAGTGACTGTTGGGTGTTGTGTCGGAGAGTGACTGTGGGATGCTGTGTGGGAGAGTGAATGTGGGATGTTTTGTGAGAGAGAGTGGGAGAGTGACTGTGGGGTGCTGTGTGGGAGAGTGGCTGTGGGATGTTGTGTGGGAGAGTGTGGGAGAGTGGCTGTGGAATGTTATGTGGGAGAGTGGCTTAGGGTTGTTGTGTGATAGAGTGACTGTGGGATGTCGTTTCGGAGAGTGTGGGAGAGCGGCTGTTGGATGTTATGTGGGAGATTGAATGTGGGGTGTTGTGTTGGAGAGTGGCTGTGGGATGTTGTGTGGGAGAGTGACTCTGGGATAGTGTGTGGGAGAGTGGCTGTGAGATGTTGTGTTGGAGAGTGTGGGAGTGGCTGTGAGCTGTTGTGTGGGAGCGTGACTTTGGGATGTTGTGTGAGAGTAAATGTGGTATGTTTTGTGGTAGCATGTGAGAGAGTGGCTGTGAGATGTTATATGGGAGAGTGAATGTGGGATGTTGTGTGGGAGAGTGGATGTGGGATAGTGTGTGTGAGATTGTGTGAGAGTGACTGTGGAGTGTTGTGTGAGAGAGTGTTTGTGGGATGTTGTTTGTTTATGTGACAGTGGGGTTTTGTGTGGGATAGTATGGGATAGTTGCTGTGGGATGTTGTTTGAGAGAATGTGGGAGAGTGACTGTGGGATGTTGCGTGGGAGAGTGTGGGAGAGTGACTGTGGGTTGTTTTATGGGAGAGTGGCTGTGGTGTGTTATGTGGGAGAGTGTGGAAGAGTGACTGTGGGTAGTTGTGTGGGAGATTGACTGTAGGATATTGTGTGGGAGAGTGGCCGTGAGATATTGTATGGGAGAGTGTGGGAGAGTAACTGTAGTGATTTATGTGAGAGAGTGGCTATGGGATGTTGTGTGAGAGAGTGTTGGAGAGTGGCTGTGGGATGTTATGTGGGAGAGTTGCTGTGGGATGCTGTGTGGAAGATTTACTTAGGGATGTTGTGTGTGAAAGTGTGTGAGAGTGGCTGTAGGGTGTTGTGTGGGAGAGTGGCTGTGGGATGTTGTGTGTGTGGGAGAGTGACTGTGGGATGTTGTGTGGGAGAGTGATTGTGGGATGTTTTGTGGGAGAGTGACTGTTGGATGTTGTGTTTGAGAGTGACAATGGGATGTTGTGTGAGAGAGTTTGGGATAGTGGCTGTGGGATGTTATTTGGAAGAGTGACTGTGGGATGTTGTGTGGGAGAGTGGCTGTTGGATGTTGTGTTTGAAAGTGACTATGGGATGTTGTGTGAGAGAGTTTGGGATAGTGGCTGTGGGATGTAATTTGGAAGAGTGACTGTGGGATGTTGTGTGGGAGAGTGGCTGTTGGATTTTATGTGGGACAGTGTCGGAGAGTTGATGTTATGTGGGAGAGTATGGGAGAGTCACTGTGGGATGTTGTGTGGGAGATTGTGGGAGAGTTACTGTGGGGTGTTGTGTGGGAGAGTGGCTGTGGGATGTTATGTGGGAAAGTGACTGTGGGATGTGGAATGTTTTGTGTGAGAGTGATTGTGGATGAGTGTGGGAGAGTGACTGTTTGATGTTATGTGGGGGAGTGGCTGTGGGATGTTGTGTGGGAGAGTGTTGGAGAGTGGATTTGGGATGTAATGTGGGAAAGTGTGGGAGAGTGACTGCGGGATATTGTGTGGGAGAGTGGTTTTGGTATTTTGTTTGGGAGAGTTACTGTAGTAGATAGTGTGAGAGAGTGTGAGAGAGTGTGAGAGTGTGACTGTTGGATGTTGTGTAAGAGAGTGACTGTGGGATGTTGTGTGGGAGAGTGTGGGAGAGTTGTTGTAGGATGTTATGTGGTAGAGTGATTGTGGGATGTTTTGTGGTAGAGTGGCTGTGGGATGTTGTGTGGGAGAGTGTGGAAGAGAGACTGTGGTATGTTGTGTGGGAATGTGGCTGATGGATGTTGTGTGGGAGAGTGACTGTGGGATGTTTTGTGGGAGAGTGTGGGAGAGTGGCTATGGAATGTTGTGTGGGAGAGTGTCGGAGATTGACTGTGGGATGTTGTGTGGGAGTGTGACTATGGGATGTTGTGTGGGAGAGTGTGGGAGAGTGGCTAAGGGATGTTATGGTTGATAGTATGGGAGAATGGCTGTTGGATGTTGTGTGGGAGAGTGACTGTGGGGTGTTGTTTATGATAGTGGTTGTGGATTGTTGTTTATGAGAGTGGCAGTTGGGTAGGGGTGGGTTGGTGGGAGTTGTTGTTGGTTTTGTGTGGGAGAGTGTCTATGGGGTGTTGTGTTGGAGAATGTGGGAAAGTGTCTCGGGATGTTTTGTGGGAGAGGCAGCCTGTGGAGTGTTGTGTGGGAGAATGTTTTTAATGTGTTGTGTGGGAGAGTGTGTGGTGGTGTTGTGTGAGAGAGACAGCCGTGGGGTGTTGTGTGGGAAAGTGGCTGTGAGATGTTATGTGGGAGAGTGTTGGAGAGTAGCTTTGGGATGTTATGGGGTAGAGTGGCTGCGGGATGTTGTATTAGAGAGTGCCTGTGGGATGTTGTGTGGGGTGTTGTGTTGGAGAATGGCTGTGAGATGTTATGTGGGAGAGTGACTGTTGGATGATGTGTGGGAGTGTGGCTGTGGGATTTTGTGTGGGAGAGTGTGGGACAGTGGCTGTGGGATGTTGTGTGGGTGTGTGTAGGAGAATGGTTGTCGGATATAATGTAGGAGAATGACTGTGGGGTGTTGTTTGGGAGAGTGTGGGAGAGTGGCTGTGGGATGTTTCTGTATGTGGGAGAGTGTGGGAGTGTGACTGTGGAATGTTGTGTGGGAGCGTGTGGAAGAGTGACTGTTGTTTTTTTGTGGGAGAGTGGTTTTAGTATGATTTTTGGGAGAGTTACTGTAGGATGTAGTGTGGGAGAGTGTGGGAGAGTGACTGTGGGATGTTGTGTAAGAAAATGACTGTGGAATGTTGTGTGGGAGAGTGAGGGAGAGTGGCTCTAGGATGTTATGTGGTAGAGTGATTGTTGGATGTTTTGTTGAAGAGTGGTGTGGGATGTTGTGTGGGAGAGTGTGGGATAGTATGGTAGAGTGGCTGTCGGATGTTATGTGGGAGAGTTGCTGTGGGATGCTGTGTGGAAGAGTGACTTAGGGATGTTGTGTGGGAAAGTGTGTGAGAGTGGCTGTGTGGTGTTGTGTTGGAGAGTGTCTGTGGCATGTTGTGTGGGAGAGTGACTGTGGGATGTTTGTGTGGGAGAGTGATTGTGGGATGTTGTGTGGGAGAATGACTGTTGGATGTTGTGTGGGAGAGTGACTGTGGGATGTTGTGTGGGAGAGTTTGGGATAGTGGTTGTGGGTAGTTATGTAGAAAAGTGACTGTTGGATGTTCTGTGGGAGAATGTGGGAGAGTTGCTGTGGGATGTTATGTGGTAGAGTGTGGGAGAGTAACTGTGGAGTGTTTTATGGGAGAGTGACTGTGGAATGTTGTGTAGAAGAGTGGATGTGGGATGTTATGTGGGAGAGTGTGGGAGAGTCACTGTGGGATGTTGTATGGGAGAGTGTGGGAGAGTGACTGTTGGTTGTTGTGTGGGGGAGTATGGGAATGTGACTGTGGATATGGGATGTTTTGTGGGAGAGTGATTGTGGATGAGTGTGGGAGAGTGACTGTTTGATAATGTGTGGGGGAGTGGCTGTGGGATATTGTGTGGGAGAGTGTGGGAGAGTGGCTGTGGGATGTTATGTGGGAGAGTGTGGGAGAGTGACTGTGGGTTGTTGTGTGGGAGAGTATGGGAATGTGACTCTGGTTTTTTTTGTGGGAGAATGGTTTTGGTATTTTGTTTGGGAGAGTTACTGTAGGATGTAGTGTAAGAGAGTGTGGGAGAGTGACTGTCTGATGTTGTGTAAGAGAGTGACTGTGGGATATTGTGTGGGAGAGTGTGGGAGAGTGGCTGTAGGATGATATGTGGTAGAATGATTGTGGGATGTTTTGTGGAAGAGTGGCTATGGGATGTTATGTGAGAGAGTGTGGAAGAGTGGCTGTGGTATGTTGTTTGGTAGAGTGGCTGTTGGATGTTGTTTGGGAGAGTGACTATGGGATGTTGTGTGGGAGAGTGTGGGATATTGACTGTGGGATGTTGTGTGGGAGATTGACTGAGGCAGTCTGTGGAGAGTTGTGTTGGAGAGTGTTTTTAATGTGTTGTGTAGGAGAGTGTGTGGTGATGTTATGTGAGATAGTGTGGGAGAGTGGCTGTGGGATGTTGTGTGGGAGAGTGTGGGAGAGTGGCTGTGGGATGTTGTGTGGGAGAATGGTTGTGGGATGTTCTGTGGGAGAGTGTGGGAGAGTGACTGTTGGATGTTGTGTGGGGGAGTTTGGGAGTGACTGTGGGATGGTGTGTGGGAGAGTGGCTGTGAGGTGTTATGTTAACTGCTGGAGACTAACCAGCCATTAGTTTTCTGTTATTCCACTAGAGGATTGAGACTATTTATATTGCCTTTTCTAGTCTTTCGCATACTAACTGCCTGAAACTCAACAGTCAGTAGTTATTCTGTTATTCCACTAGAGGATTGAGACTATTGACATTGCCGTCTCAAGTCTCTCGCATACTAACTGCCTGAAAATCACCAGCCACTAGTTATTGTGTTATTCCAACAGAAGTTTGAGACTATTTACATTGCCGTCTCTAGTCTCTCGATTATTTAAAAATGGTACTAGTAGCTTCCTCGCTTGACGCTCAGCGTTATGAGTTCTAAGCCTGGTCGGCCCGGTGTCAGTATAATGTGACTGGGTGGTGGGGTATCATACCATGTGTCTGCGGCGTGATACTCCATTGTGACAGCGCTTAGAATACTGTCTCAAGTAGACACCGTCGCGATATGACTGAAAAATTGTTGAAAGCGACGCTAAACACCATACAACAACAATACAACAACAACAACGATTACCTTTTTGTGGTCGCACAGTTGTACTCTTCAAACTGCCTTGTCAATAAAAATAACGAAAGATAAAAAAAGTTTATCCAGAAATTCACTGTGTTGTATTTATATATCTTTATTTCCTCTTCAAGCGGAGTGGAATACATATATTATTACATAAAAAAACATAGTAAACATGAATATGAGCAACAAAGCACAGAAATATGTCAATATTAAATAGAGTAAAACATACTGGACACTTATTTAACAATTGAATTGCAGAGCGCTAGATTGTACTCCTAGATACACGCAATTACAGACACACATGAACAAAAGCGTGATGAGGTACAAGCAGACACGCATACAGACCAGCAAGCAAACACGCACATATACTCACGTCTTCACAGACAAATGGATATGAGCACAATCATGGATAGGTATATTATACATAAAACACAGACTGCGAATCAACATAACGCTAATATTAATCACCATACAGAAAAAAGCAAAATAATACAAAGAACAATTCTAATAGTGAAATAAAATAAATAAATAAAAACGATAAATATTTCCACATTCCTGAAAACTTTATCAAAACGAAAGGCACACAGACGGCAATAGAACATAAATTAGCTAAACACAGGCATATTACAATGGTTATTTCTGGTACAATCTTTTTATTGAGTAAACAAAGAGGGGAAATGGAAAAGGCTTTCAACAATGTCTGTTAAAAGTTGTAATG